>JAXGGA010001801.1:0-139612 GCA_038373865.1 Uloborus plumipes
GATAACATATTGTAAAGCAGCAATTTATCTTATGCACTAAAAGACAGGTTGATTATTTGAATAATATTTAATTTAGAGCTTGTTAGTCATTATATCCATCAAAATGACAAGGCTTTAAAATACGTGATTATCTTAAGTAAATAGTTTGATGCATTTGCATTGATATAAGTCAAGTCCTTAAAGGATACATTACCCTCCCAAAACAAATGCAATGTTAATAAAATCTATCCAAGCAGCTTTATATTAAATTTACTAGACGTTCTTTTAGGTAACATTAACCGTGGCTCATTTTCTTGAGATGGAAGCAGGTGGAATATATCCCGTTTATTAACGAAGCAATCACTCTCCCTGACTTTCGAAATGAATGCATTAAATATGTATTTTACTTCATTAACGATATAGGCAAGTGGAATTTATACTGACAACAGATTTAATGGTTAATGTACAAAAAACTAGAATGATGTGGCCTCCTCAATACTGTCTTCTTTATACTTCTTACGAATTCTTGACGCTTACTTTTACTAATTTTTTTTTATTTGTAAAAGCATAATGAAGAGATAAAATTGAGAATCATTTAAAAAGCCTTACTTGATCAATTTCAAGCTTTTCACTTCCAAATAAATGTATTATGGCAAAATATACTACTTTTAAAATATTGGAATTATCCGTTCGTCTGTAATAATTCAACTGCGTGAAAGGCTTCGAAATATATTTAAAATTTGTTAACAAATGCTATAACCACAATGTCATATAACTTGAAAGTTCCAAACTAAATCCATCATTATCAGACTTTTATTGTCTTTCACGTGAAACCTTAATTTTTAAAGATAGATTTAGTTTTACTCACTAAAACTACAAAATAATGCTAATTTGGTTTAGAATAATTGTATTCGGTAACTAAATCTTACGAAGTTCAAACATGGCTTGTGGAGGTCATGACATAACTCAAATTTTCTGACATCTTGTTCGATCCCTAACTCTCATTTTTTAAAACATTTTTACGAGATTTATCTACCACACTGTGTTGATGTTTTTTATTTGCGTAAAGGATGGCAAAAATCAACTTCACTTGGAGAGAATGCGATTGAATTAAACAACGCCTGTTTCTGTGCTTGTCCGAATCGCTGTTTGACTTCTCCAGAAATATTAATCTCGAATGACGAAACAAAATGTTTCAAGAACAGTAACGCCTTCAGCTACGGGCCCTAAAATCGAATCGGCTCTCTAAGATTTACCTACATGTATTTACTGCGTTTCATTTGAATCTCGAAGTTACTTCCCATGAAAACAACTGGATACTAATTTAAATGACAGCACAAGTGTTAAACTTTCGTTCGATTTCCTGCAACAGTGTTTTTCTGAAAAGCGACCTCAATAAATAAATAAAAACGTTTACCTTATTCTCCTCATAAATGGATATAGAGATAAATATTTCATGCGCATTTTAAAGTTTGAGGTCATTCAACATTTTGAATTTTTTTGCATTAGCAAACATTTGTTAAGATCTATAAAATATGCTTTGAATCAATCCGTTTCGTATGTTCACTCTCTAGCAGCGATTTGATAGTAATTTTAAGATACGGTGGATTGTTTCCGTCCCTGGAAATGAAATGAAGAAACATAGCATCTCTAAAAAGACTCTTACAAAAATGAAGAATCTTGTTACAATAATAAATCCCATTTAAAACCCTTTAAAACCAAAACACGATGAAAATTTATTAAGAAACATAGCTGTCCGAAGAAACTGGAAATTAAAATTGAGCGGAAGGAATGGTTTGTTCTTGTAATAATGTACAGTACAAGTGTTACGCCAATGTAACACTTGTACTGTACATTATTGGCGTAACACATTCAAGTGTTACGCCAATGTAACACTTGTACTGTCATTTAAATAAAATGCCAGCCTTGGATTTTTATTTGCAATAATTGGAATAAATCATTTTGAGTTGGTATGTAAAAAGATAGTTCAAAGTTTTAAAAGATTGCAGCATTAAAAGAGACCACAAACTCAATCAAATTTTATTTAATGAAACACATCTGGAAGATAGCAAACAAATGATCTGTTAACTCTTGGATGAATTTCAACAATTTCATCTAGTAAAGAATTTTGTTGGAGAGATGGACAAACACAGATAAAGAGTCTCTGCTGTAACGAGCGACTCTCGAAGAATCCGAATTAATTTATGAATCAATATGTAATATAAATGGCTGCGAGGCTCATCATTTACTGGTATCATATATTAATTTATGCGCAAGTCTAGCATATAACGAGAAACGTGGCTTATTGCCTTTGCAGGCATGGCAGTTTATATCAATAACACCATATGAATGAAGCTATTTTGTGATATGAAAAGGGAGTAAATCAGTGATATCGAATTGTTCTGACGCAATGGATATTGCCGTGCAAATTTATGAGCTCTATATCCAACGTGTGTGACTTTCTGTTTAAAAAATACATACAAAGCCATTTCAATTATACTAACACATACGATGCTCGTATAACTACACCTCATCTAAAACATATAAATTTATTTTTTTATTATTTAATACAACACTTCAAGCTTTGATCAAAGTCCTGCCATCTCATTTATAGGTACCCCATAAAAGGAGCCACCACGATATTAAGAAACCTATTTCGAAAAAGTATTGTTGTAACGGTGTATAGCTAAATTTGTAATGTAATGGTCCTAGCATGAATCTTTATCAACTAGACTGTGCAGGAATACATAAAAACAATTATCTTGTATGAAATACAAATAGCTGAATTCTGAAGGTCCAGCAGCTTGCATTCTAATCACATTTCAGTGGTACTCCAGAAGAGAAGTCACTTCTAAATTAGGAAACCCATTTTATAATTTTGAAGAAAGTAAATACAGCTTGAAGGTTTAATTTAAAATTATAAATTCAAAACATCCTATTCTACGAATACTGGATTTCATTCAACGCCCAATTTTAGGATTTCTTTCTTAATCATTCTAATTGCAATGCCATAGAAATTGTTTTAAACTAGTAACACTATGGGGAAAGGTAAGTCACAAAAAAAAAAGAAAAAAAAAAAAAGGATTTTATCCATGCTGAATTTATGGTCATTAGTATCAATTTCCTGTTAAATAATCAATGCCCAGCAGCAAATTTAAAAGATATGCTTACTTATTTATCAGATAATTTCATAGGACATTAATAATTTCACATTTTGATAAACGTTTTATCGAAACTGATAAACAGAGCTATCGACTTCGTTGCTCTGTAGTATGAAATCAAAGCATCAAACGAAGCGTTTCGTAATACGTAGACAGGTGATAAACGTTTTTCTTCATTTTAGAGGAGGAAATATTGTTCGATATTGATAACATTAAAGGGAATTATTTTTCACTTAATGTTCCATAATGGAAATTTATTGCTTGGTATGGGGCCATAATTTTTAACTGCAACAAACTCTTTAAAGTTTACAGCACAGACACAGTTTTGTTCGAAGACAAGCGTTTATGAAATACAACCGACTTGTAATGGTGTTCTTAAACGATTCCGTAAAATTATGACGACAAGCTCAATAAACTGCTTCATAAATCGTTTATAGAAATTTTGGCTTTTGTTTTACTGTTAACTGACGGCTGTAACTTAGCAGCCTCATAAAAGGAAAGTAAAATTCTGAGTTCATTCTACAGTTTCAGAATATTTTTACACCTTAAGTTTAAAATAATGCTTTCAAAATATGCGTTTAAGTTATTATACCACTTAATCTTTGCTGTGCTCAAAATTAACATTTTTTTAAACGCATTTTCAGATTTGTGCTTTAAAAATATGCATGATATTTGGAGTAAATACTTTGATGCACTATTTCAAAAATGTGGATTTTTTTCGTGATTAGTAACGCATTTAAAATGCCTGCATTCCGTTTTTCAGAAAAAATAGTGTTAAATTCAAAATACTGGAGGGTATACTTATAACCGAGTTACATTACCTACACTGCGAAACTTGAACTTAGAAGATATTTAAGTTTTTATCATCTATGCACAATTTCCGTTCTTTCTGACAAAAGTATCAATACAAATGTTCTTAAAAGTCAGCCAAGAAAAGATAACTCCTATGGTCGTCCTCCAAAAAATTATTCCGTATTCAACCGATCCGAATTAATAAAATAGTAGAAAAAGTGAAGTAAGCAGAATAAACAATTGAGGAGTTTGTTACTTAAAAATAATTTAAGTTTATATTTCGTTCATGCATTTCAGTTGCTGTCCTATGTATTTTTGTTTTATGGCAAGTTGTGGCATAAAAAAGTATATATGGAAAAAACAGGAGAACTGGGACAGCTGCATGTTTATGAAATGCGTAAATAAATTTCTTACTTGTTCAGTTGATTTAGATGTCCCATTTGAAAGCTACTACATTTGCTGGTCTACCTAGACGTATTTTTTTCCTCATTTCATTTTGGCACATAAACGCAGTCGTCTTATCTCTCCCGATGTTACATTCCTCCTCGTTCTCCCTTACACATTGTATTTTACATCTTAGAGCATCAGTTTATGTTTAAGTTTAGTCTAGATAACATTAAATACTTTTGTCGGTGTGGTCTAGAACTGACTTGCTATTAGTCGGATACGCCTTATTTGTTCGCTTTTTAAAATTAATCTAGGGTGAAGAGACGAATTGAATTTGCTTGACAACATCTGTTATTAAGAAACAAATACATATGTTTCTGTATAAAAAAATCAAGTAATACGGAGTTCAACATTGTGTTATTTGCTTCTATTACAAGTTTTATAAATTAATTTATTTATTACAATAGTATTTTAATATTTGTATTTAACTAACGACATTAAGGATGCCCTTAATACCTCTGCTCATGTGTTTCTTAGTTAATGTGTATAATGACTATTCCCCTTTTGTTTTTTGTTTTTTACTAACATATTTGTTGCTAGTAAGAACATAAAATATTAGTGCAAAGAAACAATCCTTCTAGTGCTAACTAGAAAAGACTGGAAACTTTTAAGTACTGTGTGATGATAATACACATTTTACATTTTTTTTATCCTTTGTCACGTTTTGAAAATGCCTTAAACTGCTTTATGTTTTGTAGCATCACTTTAACTTATGTAAAATCACATGGTTTCTGTATAACAAGTAGCACAATACTTCTGTTTAATGCTCCAGTGGTGAAATTGTTTTGAGATAAATAAATTACCACTTTTAAGTTTAATTAATTTTAGATAAATGCGCTCATTAGTAGCAAGTGTGAAAATTTTGATTTTCTGACAACGGAAAACTGTAACACTAAATAAAAGTATTATTTTTACATTACCGGACTATTTGTCAAATACATCGGATTAAGCTTTAAATATTTATTGTCAGTATATTTTACATAAATGTTTTTTTTGATATTTAATTGTATGAAGCGTATCACTTTGCTTGACTGTTCCATTTTTGGGCATCTTTTGTATGTTTTGTAAAATATTTACAACTCTTTTAAGAACAACATTACAAGGCAATTAAAAACAGTTAATTCATGATCATAAAAAATCGAAATTGACAAAACGATAATGGAAGATTTGGAAATGTTTATTGTAGCAACTTCCAGTAGAAGTAACACACATAAAAATAAATAATAGCATTTTCCTGAGGAAATGAATCGTATAAGCTCTGAGATTGCTCAGCAACGTTCTTACTTCATTCGTTGATAATATAATGCGTATAATCCACCAATGGAGCAGTGCAAAAAACATTGCTGGCAATAAACGGAATGGAGTGCCGTTATAGCGGAAAATTTCCTTTTTTTTTGTTTTGTGCACAACTTCTAACTGTCGTAAAAGTCGACATTATATAGAGAATCTGTTTCAAAGTAGTTTTGCCAAATATTTTTAACTTCAGTCGATTGAAGATCGATTTTTATTTAAGAGCATTTCTACAAAACCGAAAGAATTATTATATTTTTCAATGCTAAGTTTTTAACACAAAAATCACCTAACTTTTGATGCATTAAAAAAAAAAAAAAAACTTTAATGATTGTTTTAAAACTTTATTTAGGGTAATCTAGAACGCGTATTTCTCTCTCGTTGCAAGGGCCTGACCCTTTTCAATTCTATTGTCTTTGGGATTGTTAGATAACTAGTCCTGTGCGCCAATGTTCCCTTTTCTTTTAGAGTACCCCGATGTAGCCTTTTTACTTTTAATAATATGAAATATGCAAACAAAATGGCTGATTTCGTTTGCAGAAGATTAAATACACACATAATAAATGTACTGATATTTTTTAAGCTAAATTCATCTTTTATGACTGATCTGTTTTTTGTGTTTTTTCGAAGAAAAATTTATCTGTTATTATAAGTGTACCAAACTTATCCTTATTTATTTCTCAAACTTTGGCGTTAAAATGATGATCTATTGCAAAGACATTGCAGACACATTCTTTTTAAAGGCCCAATTGTATAGCACATTACATGTATGAAAATAGAGGATAACAGGCTGTCCAAAGTATAACCATTGACCTTTTTCTAAACTTTGAGCGCTAACGACGTACAAAATGGCTCGTCTGTAGACTGTCTGAAAACGATGTCAGTTATGTCATAAAATCGTAGCTTTTATAATGTGAAATAAAATATTGCGTCTAGTTTTTGTCCCATTTCATTTAAAAATTATTCATCTTTATTTGTAAAGCCGAAAACAAGTTGCAATATTCCCCTATATCATTTCAGTGTTATTTATAAATATTTACAAGTCTTCGAGTGCAGGCGCTTATTCAGTAATATAATGATGAGAGGGTATCCTGCACAATACAAAACTTGTTAGCTGAATAATAAAAGAAAGGCATTATGGGAGAATAATTCAAGTAAAACATGATCTTTAATTGTAGTATTTAAGCGAGGTTCTAGTACACAAACGAATTTTATAATATTATTTTTTGGCCAAATTCTTCTCTGGTTTTGCTAAAAACTATCATTAAATTATCACTGCTTACATTTTTATTCAAACACATTTTTTTTTCAAAATTTTTAACGCGCTCTGATTAAAAATAAATTTTCTCCTGCAATGACAGTTCTAAGAGATACATATTGTGATTTTAGATTCTAAAAAATAAAAAAAAAATATTTTTCATAAAAATTTATGACTTAATTAAAATGTTTATTTTATAGGATAGTGAATGAGCAATGTTGGATAATCAATACCTGCATTTTTCCTTTAATACATAAATAGTTTACAATTTAACTTTGAGTCTCAAATCATTAAAAAATAAATGATATCTAAACCTGCACATATACGCAAAATCCATAACGCGTTCACATTTTAAAAGTACAAGAAGATTGACAAAATACATAAGTATGACAACTTTCAAAACAAATCTGGTATGGACCCCACACTACTTCCTTTCTTAGTAGTTGCCTTAAGTGTTAAAAAAAAGTACTTGGAGTGAGCAAGGTAACAATTCAAATATTTACTCCCCTAATCTGCCACGAAACGATGCAAAAAAATATTTTACAATGATTATTTTTCTAAATATTGCTGATTTTAATATCATTCAGTGAATTTTTCGCAAAATATCGTCAATAGCGCCAAATAAATCCAAAAAAAATTTTTTTTCGACAAATTTATCGCCAACTTGGCGATATGTCGCCAAGTTGGCGTCAAACACTTGACAACCAAAAGCGTGGCAACATATCGCCAAGTGGTCGCGCCAATTCATATCACTTGAGTCTGCATTGAAATTAACACTGATTTACCCCAAAAAAGGGGTAAAACACCCCCTTGGAAACATTCGAATGCAAACACAAGAGGAGGTGCACAACTAGACCATCCTCAGAGCCTACATACCAAGCTAGAAGCTTCTACGGCATATAGTTTTTGAGTTATGCGACACACATACGCACTTACATCCGCACATACGTACATACAGACGTCACGAGAAAACTCGTCGTAATTAACTCGTGGGTGGTTGAAAATGATTTTTCGGCTGCTTATTTGTTGGTAGGTATATATGCGCGTGCTGACAGGTCAAAAAAACTACTGAACATTCATTCGGGGGAGAGCAAAATCAAAATTTAGACTCAAATTTGAGTGATTTTTTTTTCGCGACCACAATACTTCCTTTACTACGTAAAAGGAAGTAACAAAGTCAATATATTAATATTGGGCCAGTTAAAACAACCTTACTTTTCCCATTAATTCGATTTTCAAATTTAACTTTGAATTCTTTTGATAGCTTTTGACTTCTGTCTGACCACACGCAATTTGATCTCTATTTCAGAGTTTGTAGACAAAATTAAGCATTGTAAACTACCTGCCAATGGGTAGTGCATAAATGATGACACACTTTTAAGGGTGGAGGAGGGATCGGGAATTTGTGACAGTTGGTGCTACACTGGAGTAAAGGGATAGCAAGAAGTGTGACGTCACACATATTTTTTATAAAAAATACAATTATGAAAAATAACTTGATAAGGGAGAGGGAGGGCGTAAGGTGAAGTGTGATACATTGGGACAAGAAGGAGGGTGACAAAAAATTTAAAACAAAAGTGACATCATTTATATACAGCCCAAAAGTGCATTTTTAGGGGATCTGCACTAAATATGTGTGCGTATTAAAGGGGTACGTCAGTTATAATGATAGGGAGGTAATGTTCTAGGGAAATAATTTGGTAATTTTAAATGCATATACATTTTTACTTCCTTTTACGTTGTTAAGGAAATATTGTGAGCGCAAAAAAATTTTTCCTCAAATTTGGGTCAAAATTTTGATTTTGCTCACCCCGGAATGAATGTTGAGTGGTTTTTTTGACCTGTCAGCACGTGCATATGTACCTGCCAACATATAACCAGCCGAAAAATCATTTTCGACCACCCCCGAGTTAGTTACGACGAGTTTTCTCGTGAAGTCTGTATATACGTATGTGCGTATGTGTGTCGCTCAAAAACTATATGCCGTAGAAACTTCTAGTTCGGTATCTAGGCTCTAAGGGGGGTCTAGTTGTGCACCTCTCCTTGTGGTTGCATTCGAATGCTCCCAAGGGGGTGTTTTAGGGTAAATCAGTATTAATTTCAATGCAGATGAATTGGCACGACCACTTGGCGATATATCGCCAAGCTTTTGGTCGCCAAGTGTTTGACGCCAAGTTGGTAAAATATTGCCACGTTCAAATTTGGCAAAAAAATTTTTTTTTTGAATTTGGGTTCAATTTGGCGGTATTGGCGATATTTTGCGAAAAATCCACTGAATGATGTTAAAATCGGCGATATTTAGAAAATGAATCATTGTAAAACATTTGTTTTGCACTGTTTCGTGGCAAACTAAGGTTGAGAATGTTTGAATTGCTATCTTGCTCACTCCTAGCACTGTTTTAACACTAAGGCATCTACAGAGAAATTTATACGCAAAAGGAAGTAGTGTGGGACCCATACCAGATTTTTTAAAAATCGGTTTGCAGATCTTACGATTCAATTTATTTTCTGGGCACTATAGGATGTTTCACATATATTCAAGAAAAAAAATCAGTTATATCTCTCAGCAGCTGCTAAGGTGATTAAAATTGGTATACAATACTTCAAATATGAAAGTTAATTTTTTCCTTCTAGTTTTAGTAAGGCATTTTAAGAACATTTTATTTGGAGAGATTACACTATTAATCAAGTTATTTTCTTAAATTAAGGCCATAATATTACCGTAACAGATGAAAAGCTTTTCCACGGATAATTTCCTGCTAAAGACATTAACACATTAAATTGAAGAATTATCGAAGTCATTAATTTCGATGAAAAATCATCTTATACCATTAATTTTACCGTCATTTGTGGAATTAGTTTCTGTTTCACTTAAATAAATATCTTGAGAGATCGTAGTTTCTGTTACATTTATTGAGTTTTTATATTCAACAAAAACATAATTTAAGACTTTTTTTTATATATTTTTCAGCTCAAAATGTATTTCGTTATTAGTGTCGTATGTGCCGGTGTTATAGTTCATTGACTATGTTTCACAAAAAGATGTTATGGACTTTGAGTGAAAGGATATATCAACAAATACAAACACAATGGATTTCACTTTGCAAAAAGGTACTTAAACGTAATGTTTGATGACCTACAATATTTGACCGGAAAGCAGGTCCTACGTTCCCTTTGTCTAACATCCTAATCCTAACTTTAAATTACGTGTGCTAAAATGTTTAGCTAACGTTATACTTGTTATTATTAAAAAAATAAATAAATATAAATAAATAAATAAACTTGAACATTTTGTTAGCCAAAAAATATTTTGTAATAATTAATATCTTATACACATATTTATGAATTGATTAGCAAAAAGTGATAACTGGACTGTTTTTTATTAATCGGGTGAATAAATAAAAAATATAGTCAAGCGAATTTTCAGGGGTTTTAGTTAAAATAAACATTAACCAATCTCGAAAACAGGAAAAATAAGTGGAATTGTTTCCCGAAATTATCCTTAAAGGCAAATAATTATTTAAATACAATATGTAAAGCATCCTAAATTTTGAACATAATACGTTAAAAAAAACGTCACCTACTTTTCTGTATTCTTCTTATAGTATTAATTTTATGTAGATTTCTTTACGGTTGTGCTCTTCACTGTTTCCGTATATTTCTCTGATATAAAATGAGTTTCACTTCTCTAATCACGCCAAAGAGTATTTTAACTTTGAAAAAAAATGAATAATAAAAGAAAAAAAAAAGAAGTAATATTTAGCTCGCCATCTTTTTTACATTAACCCAGCAGTGAAAATGCTGTTTTTTTATTTAGTTATCTACTTATTTTCTCCCCTTGAAACTGCGTGCACTTGGCTTGGAATTTCTAAAACATTTCTTTAAGTTTAATTTAATAAAATAGAGAAGCCTTGAAAATGTTGAATAATGAGTAAAAAAAAGTTTTTGCCTGCCATTACGACTTAAAATAATCAATTCCTTTAGTTGAATACTGGAGTTTTTAATGCACTAAACTTTTAGCTTAGAAACTACACCACGTGTCTTGTTCCACGCTCAAAGTTGTATAGTTGTCTTTAAGCTATTTTTACTCATTTGTATGGTTTATTTATATAGAAGATCATTATTTAGGATAGATTGTACGAGATATTTTTAATGTTTCTTCAATCCCTAGCACGTTTTTATATTAACATGGTAGAAGATTTGAGAAAGTTACATTTTTTATTAATATCTACTAATAAAAACATGGCATACCACTCCATAAATTATATAACATAACATAATACCGGTATTGTACTGAAATAGTTCGTAAAATTGAAACTGAAACTTTTTTGTAAAATTAAACAAAAAATTAATGCAATGACTATGTTTGTTTATACCCTATGCCTTTGTGGTAAACAACATCTAACCCATTATCAATTTATCTAGAACCAGAAAGACTGTTTGATGTTGCATTCAATAAAAATATACTTTTCACTAGCCAGCTGTAACTGGATATTTCATTGTTTTGTTTAAATATTACAAGTAATTTTGAAGCATTTTGAAAACCCCATAGTTGTTACCGTAGCACGTACACTTTTTATTTCGATGTTTTTGATTGTACTTACTGTAAAACCATTTTATTCGAACTTGTAAACGGAGCTTAAGTTTGAATATTTCTTATTTAGAGGTAGAGTAAAATTGAATTCTGATTTTGTATACTAATAACTTATAACACGCAAAATTTTCCCCAAAAAGAAACTATATAAAATTTTTAATAGTAAACTTTACTTCGGTGATTTGTAGTGCATTGGTAAGCAAAAGTGTATTTTCATTCACTGATGTTATTCATAGTAACGCCAATAAAACCATACGTATTTCTTACATACAGAAGTTATATCTAAAATAGTTCTATTCCATGAAATATCTTGCTATGTTAGCAATATTTCCATCAAACATTTATCTCATCGAGAAAGAAGTTCCCATCTGCTCTTCTCTCTTGAGCTTGCCAATTTTTTCCCTCTCAGTCCCATGGGCTTCGCAGCAAACTAAACAAATGTATTGCCGCCGGGATTATAAACGTCAGCTTGCTACTTCAGTATGTTTAGTATCCTTTGGAGATTTATTAATAGACGTAGAGGAATTATATATTTGCTTCAATGTACTCTTTCATATTTGATTGGGACATGCATTGTGTATGAGCTGTATAAACGAAATGTATTTGATATAATTTTAAATGTAACACAGTTAGGTTAAATGATTTTGTACAGAGTAATAGTTTTCGAACTGTTAACACCAACTATAAAAATACGGCAAGAAATCAAGGAAAAAAATAACTTCTGGAGAAGAAAAAAACAAATATTTTTAGATAGGAAAATCAAATTCATTGGGTTTCCTTATGTGTTCCGAAATGTTAAAGTATTTTTTGCAGGACTAATTAGAACAATTTTTGAGCAGATGAATTTTTAATTTAACAAACTATTTGTTGTAGTTATAGGGGCAAAGCAATTGCTGTAAGAAAAAATGGTATATCATGTGTTAGAGTAAGGAAACTGCTATAAGTAATAAATAATCTTTTAAAATTTAATTGTATTTGAATTTGTTTAGTAACTTTGTGTTTTTATAATATAAGAAGGCAGCTTAAATGGCGGGAATGCATAAAAAAATAACAACCAGGAGTAGTATTAATCATAATGCTAACAATAATAGCAATAATACTAGAACTAATAATAATATTACCACTACTACTAATAATAATAATGTTTAAATAATAGAAAAAGCAATAACGATTTCTAAATTATAATTACAGAAAATAGTATTCAAAAATGGATAAAATAGCAAAAAAAAGAAAATATATACATGCTGACCTGCGGGAAGCATTCACGCTAGCCAGCAGTAAATAAAAAATACATTTTTAGCGATACATTTTTGAAAAGCAGGGGCAAAATGAATTGTTATTTTTCGCCGATTTAAAAGAAAATGAAATCATGTCTTACTTTCCCAGTTTTATAACTCATAAAGGAAAAAAAAACTTAAAAAAATATTTCTCATGCTAAACTCTACCATGTTAAAATAAAAAAAGGTTTTATTGCAACAATGCACCTCAGTTTAAATATCCCACATTAGTTTCGATTATATATTCTTTAGAGCAATGATCAAATTGACCGGTAAAATTAAAAATCTTTCAAAATTGGCAAAAGCAATGGCAAGATCGAACTCATGATATTCGCGTTTCTAACTCGACGCTCTATTGAACCGTGCCCATACATCTTATTTTTCAGAAGTAATACTTTGAAGGTTCTTTTTTTTTTTGTAATCGCAGAATGATTTTTTGTCATCAGAAAACATGATGAGCTTTAAAATGACTGGTAAATCATGGGAGTTGATAAAGGTATAACTAAGGTCTCGCGAAGAGGCAGGAAAACAAGAAATAAATATTATATAGGATTTTTCCCCTATTATGGTTAACAAAGGTAAAAAAAAACCATATGCCAAATTTAGTCTAAGAATGCTCGGACAATTATGTTGCTCAGTTTTTAATATGTGGTTGAGAATGACTGAAACCTTTTTGTCGACAGAAAAACTAGTTTGCTTTTGTAATTATTTATTAAAAACTACTAAACCCGCTGTAAATGTAACAAAAAATAAAAATTCTGTCAGAATAACTCATGGAATTTTAATCCCTGCAGATAAAATTAAAAAAAACATGAGCTGAAAAGACTATTATTCAGCAGCTCGAAGTTTTTAAAAGCTACATCATGTACTATGAATATTAAATTTTTTCCATGCAGATTGTTCCTCTTTCCAAGTTAATGACGTGGTTGTTAACTGTTTTCTAAGTAACTAGGTTAGCATATTATTATTATAGTTATTATGGTTGAAACTAGTTTTAGTAGAACTTCGAAAAATAAATTAAACTCTATATGTTTTCTAAAACAAAAACCGGTGCATAACAACAAATATCACAGTTGTAAAGAATATTTTCATAAAACTCTAACTGGAATTAATCCGTCTGAAATGGAAGCAAATGTTATGAAATTTTTACTACACTTTTAGAGTATAATTTTTACTTTTAAGATTTCGTACTTCATTATTATCTGAAAATCATTTGAATTTCAAGATTTATTTCAAGGGAGAATTCTCCAGTTTGAGAAAGTGTAGACACGACAATTTTTCGTCTCGTCCCACCAGCACAAATTAAGTGGTGGTATGATTTTTAAAAAAAATTTTCTAGACATTTTTTTATTATTTTTTATCTGTTCTTCTAAAAACAAGGCTGTTGAATGCTTTGTTTTGGCACAGACATTGATGCATTATCCCCAGCGAAACTTAAATAGGGGAAAGTTGGGTAAAACCGGGTAGTCGGGAGCAAACCGGGTACCCCCTCCTAGCCTCTGTAAGCGCTGCAATCGCGTGAAAAACAGAAGAACTACCTTCCACCTTGATGAAGAAGCAGTGGCGATTGCATCAGAATGCAATAGACACGCTTATCTCGTTCCTGTGAAGGAAATTCTATTTGAGTGGTTTTTGCTTACGATTTTTGAGCAAAACAAAACCGAATTGTACTACGTTTCTGTTTTTGCAAGAATAAAGGTATGTAGCTCTCTTTGTACAGCATTTAATTACCTTCATTATCATTGTAAGTATTTGTATGTAGCGTTCTGTATAGTCATTTGACGCCATGTCTTATGAAAGCTTTATGTGCGGGGTGAATCCGGGTACTAACCGAGGGGCAAAACCGTGTACCCGGTTTCACCCCTTGATTTTAAAAACATAATAAGTCTATTATATAATGAAAAAAACAATTTTTATTTAACCAAATTATTTTACAATGACGTTTCAAGACAAGATATATTAAACAATAATATACAAATATTATCTCCCCCCTCCCCGGGGGGGGGGGGTCGGGAATTAAATTTCTTTTGGGGACTGGGGAGAACAGTGTTATGTTAAAAAAATGTTTATTTTAGTGTTTATTTGACCAATTTATGTTAAATTACTAGTCTATTATAGTCCTTATTTTAGGACTCAAGATGCCCAGAGCCTACAAACGAAAATTGGACGGCCAGTCGTGGAGTGAAGAAGCCATGGAGCTAGCAATTACTGAAGTAATGTCTAGTAGAATGCAATACGTGAAGGCGGCTGAGGAATTCAAAGTCCCCCAGTCTACTTTAGAAGACAGAATTCGTAAGGCAAAACCAAAAGATTTAACGCCCGCGCAAGTTGCAACAAAAAGTATGGGATCTTGCACTACTATATTTTCTAAAGAGCAAGAGGAACAATTGGTCAATCACATTTTGATGATGGAAAGTAGGCTATTTGGATTGACCATGACTGATTTTCGAAAGCTAGCTTATGAACTAGCAGAACAAAATAAACTTAAACTAAATTTAACAATGAACTTAAAATCGCTGGCAAGGATTGGTTATATGGTTTTCTGTCGAGGCACAAGAATCAGCTTTCTTTGAGGTCTCCTGAAAAGACCTCTATTTATCGTGCAATGGGATTCAATAAAGTGGCCGTAAATCAATTTTTTGATCTACTGGAAAAATTGTATTTAAAGTATCAATTTTCTCCGAACGACATCTATAATGTCGATGAAACGGGTATCACTACTGTCCCGAACAAGCCGTCTAAAGTGCTGGCCTTATATGAACTCCCCCCCCCCTATTCATACCACACCTCATCCTTCCCACATTACCCATAATCCCCCATCATCTATCCTCCCTTACCAACCATCACCCATAAATAAAACACTTTACTCTCCCCACCCACCACCAATCATCATCCCACCCTTCCTCCCTCCCCTACACACACACTATTAATTCATCCCCCTCACAAAATACTATTAAACCCCAAAACAACCTAAAACCCCCCCTATCATCCCCCCCCTAACAAAACCACACTCATTACAACTCTACCCACCTCTACAATCCCATCAATCACATCAATATCCCCCATACTACCATAATATCAATCCCCCACATAACTCTAAATCTCCACTCATCCCCACACATCCCAACCCCCACCACACCCCCCTCCATACCCCATCACAACATCACCCCCACCCATCCCAACACCCTAATCCCCAAAATCCTACCAAAAATCCCCCTCTACACATCCCCCCCCCCCATTCAACCCCCCCTCCACACACCCCCCACCCCCACAAACCTCCCCCAACCCCACCATCCCTCACTCCCCATCATCCCCTCACCCCCCCACCCATCCTCACCCCACACCCCCCTACCCACAACCCCCCCACAAACCCACCCCCCACCACCACAACCCCACCCAACCACCCCCCCCAACACCCCCCCCCACCCAACCCACCAAACCAACCCACACCCCACCCCACAACCACCACCCACAAACCAACCCAACACCCACCACCCCACCCACCCAAACCACCCCCACCCCCCCCCCACCCAAACCCCCCACCCCCCACCAACCCACACCCCACCCCCCCACCCCAACCCCCCCCCCAACCCCCCCCCCCCCCCCCCCCCCCAACCACCCCCCCCCCCCCCCCCCCCCCCCACCCCCCCACCCACCCCCCCCACCCCCCCCCCCCCCCACACACCCCCTACACCCCCACCTACCACCCAACACAACACCCAACAACAACACATCCACCCCCCAAATCCCAAACAACCCCCCCCCCCCACACCCAAACAACCCCAAACCCAAAAAACAAACAAAATATGGCAATAACATATCTACCCGGTTTTACCCCACTAGTGGGGCAAAACCGTGCAAAATGACATTTTTTACAAAAAAATTTGTAATAATTCAGGAAAAAAAAACTGAAATGTTCTCAAGACTGTTGTTCCATTAACAGATAAGTAGAGCATACATTTGCCAAATTTTGTTCCTCTATGTTAAAAACTGAGTTTTGGGAGCCTTCAAACCTTAGGTACCCGGTTTTACTCTATTTTCCCCTGCATTATTTAAAATCATTACCAATCATTTTTTTTTGCTGCCGAGCAATAGAAGCGTTATGCATTTTACATTTACTGTTGTAATTTACTTAAAACAGTGGAGATAATCCGACAAATTTGGTATAAAGACAGGCCCGTCATTTCAAGTTTTTCCAGGGGAGGTCAAAGGGTACAAAATCAAAACACTTTTGCTGGAAAACAACCAAAACCACTCCCGCTTATATGCAAATACATTGACTTTCCAAAGTCAGGGGATAAAGTCAAGCCACCTGAATGACGGGCCTGGATAAAGACGGGTACCAATTAAATTCAAAAATCACTTATTTAGTTTTTCTGGTTTTATTAAAGTTAGGAAATAAAATTAGCGGGTTTTTTTTTCTTTTTTTTTAACTTCGGCTGATTTTAAATTAAGGTGAAAATTTCCCGTGGAAGACTAGAGTACTAGGGGCATTTTTTCCCCTCCTTTTACATAGTAAAAATCATATATGCATTTTTAACCAGTTTCATAAATTTTACATATATTTCAGTTTTAAAAAATGAATGTATGCCTTCTTAACAGTATTTTATAACCAAAGGAAGCAGCAGACAACTTCTTTAATGTTTTATCGCAGAGAATTTTGTGACGTGGTATTTACTTCAACTAAATAAAAGAAACTATCAGTTTCTATCATTATTTTTTTGATTATTTTAATCAAACTTAAGGTCGCTGTAGGTGACTTACTTTTACCTCTGTCAACGTTGAGGCAAGACTTTTTTTAGTGCTTACTTTAATTGTATTAGATCATTAAAAATAATGCATTTTTTTAGAGGGAGGAAAACCGGAGAAAGTTATCTAACATTTTCTGGAAGGTTCAATCTGTTTTAAGCTCTTACCAAAACATATAAGGGATTTTTAGAGTGGCAATTTTCTTTTGAAAGAGTTGTCCTTTTTGATGAACATTGGTATGGTCCGTAGACGTAAAAAATAATATAGTATTTTGAAATTAGATTTCAAAAAGAAGTTTTGGGGAAATTTTATTGTGGCATTAGTTTTTGCGTATTTTAATTAACCTTTTAACTGTCATGCCCGAGCTAATCTCGGTTACAGCACTGGTGTTCGAAAATGTCACGCCCGAGTATTACTCGGGGTAATATTTTTTTGAGTGTATCGTATTGTTATACCCCAATATATATCGGGAGACGTTTATTTCGGCTTCATCTCTTTGTCAAACCCGACTGGTTTGATTTGGTTATTTTGGGTTTACTGGCACAAGAGCCTTTATAGGCTATACTGGGCCAAACGATTATAACCAATAATATTAAAAACATTTTAAAACACACATAGATCCTGTTTAAAATACAAACTAAGCAAGATAAAGAAAGGACTGACAATTTTTAGTAAAATCAGAAATACATAACAAAACAAAGACAAAACACTCAAGACAAAGATAAAACCACTTAATCAGAGATATAAAACCGCTAAAATTACTGAAAGGGATTCACTTTTGTTTATTATTTTTTTTTCCATTTATTTATTTCTTAGAAAATAATTAATTTTATTTCATTTTTAGAAAATAATGCTCCACTAGAAGCGAACTTTGCAACTGCCATGTTGAGAGGCAGCCGCCTCAAGCAAATATGCTACAAAACTTTAAATATTTTACTAATGTGCTTCAAAATATCAATTTTTAACTACTAAGTATATTTTATTTTGTACTAAACATTTGATTTTTTAAATAAAAAAAAATGACAATTTGTGCACCCAAATCATCAAAATAACTTGACAGTTAAAGGGTTAAATAAAATTAGCAGGCTATTTGTTTTGATAGGATGGGCTAATCTTATTTTTGTCGGAAAAGCTTCTTTAGATTAGAATGCAACTAGCGAAAATATCAGATAAAAATTATTCAAAATTTGAATACTTAAAAAATTACTACCTACTTTTGAACGTAAAATTTGTATTTTTAATGTATTTTTGCAGTAAATTCTATACCCAATATTATCTGTTTTGTAAACAAAGCGCAAAAGATTAGTCGGACTACCAAAAAAGGAAGAATTGAACAATTAAGCATTATTATTTACATGGTCATTCCTGCTATGATTTTTAAAAACTATTATATAAAACTCATCATGAATACTTGTCATATATATTCACACGCATGCATGGAGAAGTGACCTAGTGTGTAATTTGTGCTTATGTAATTAAGCACGATTACCACTTCTAGAAAAATCAGTATTCCGCTTTTTATCTAAAGAAATATACTTGGCTTTTTAAAAATAAGATCAACTTCATACACTTAATCGTGTATAGCGTAAATATAATCTATTTCTAAGCTTACAAATAATATCAACACAACTTTAAACTATTCACAGTTTTAACACAACTATTACCTCGGCTAGATTCACTTTAAAACAAAACTTTTACTTTAATTTTCTAGACAACACTGACTATACCTCTTATAATCCCTTTACCATCATACTAACGAAGCTTTAGATACAATAATGCATACATTACCATAGAATACGAAACTTTAATAAATTTTAGGAATTTAAAAGCGGGATTATTATTACATAAATCTTTCATTTTAAAGCTTGTTTGCCACTGTAATGTCATTACATCTATCAAAATGACAGGACTAAATGACTTTAAAATTTTAGCAAATAGTTCGTTATGAGTTTTCATTGAGGCAAGCACGGCTCCTGAATGATACATTACCTTCCCGAAACAAATGCATAGTTAACAACGTGCATCGCGGCAACTTCATATTAAATTTATAAATAGTTCTTTTGTGCAGCTCATTTTCTTGAGATGGAGGCAGGTGGAATGTCCTTTTCATTAACAGAACAAGCATTCTCTTTGACTTCCAAAATGAATGCATTAATTATGCATTTCGCTTCATCAATGTGCTGAGTAAATGAAAGTTCTCATTGCTTAAGTATTAGATTTCCATTTTGCAAAAACATGGTTTCAGGAGTTTCCTGTAATGAAAGAAACATTAATCTCGAGTTGAATATCTTGTGTGCACAAAAAGGTTACAAAATGGCTGTCAAGTTATAGGAGAAGCTTTAATAATTATATATATATATATATATATATATATATATATATATATATATATATATATATATATATATATATATATATATATATATATATATATATATATATATATATATATATATATATATATATATATATATATATATATATATATATATAGATACATATAGATATATATATATAATTATTAAAAAGTCCTATTAAAGTTTAAAACAATTTTCCAAATAAATCAAAAAGACAATAACATCAATAGAACGTCAGTGGCGAAAAAGCCTTTTGTCTAGTGAATGGAGCTAGTGTTTCAGTTTTGTGTATAGAGTTAAGCCTTGAAAATTGATGAAATTTGAATAATTATTATCTCCTGTTTGAATTAGTGGAGAGGAACGTGACAAAACTTTTCTTTTTCAGAAAAAAACCCTTTTGAACGATATATAATGTTAGGGTGTGGAGGGAACTTCCCTCCCTGAATTAGACAAAATAGACTAGAAATTAGGCTAATTAATTAATTTAAAAATAACTAATTTAACTGCAACCGTTCAACATGTACTGCACGGGGTTGTAATTGTTTGAAGCATTTTCTTGCTCACCCCGAGGCACTATTGTATTGGGATGCTGAACGGAATGCTTATAACACACGTTCCACGCAGCTTTATGCAATTTCAGATCGCAGCAGCAAAGAAAATTTTTTTCTTTACGTTTGAAATTACTACTTTCCACTTGTTCAGCTTGTGGAAAGTTTGAAACTGCTATTAATGTAAGAAGTGTTGCTGATATCTCTTATTCATGAGTACACTCAGCTTTTCTTTTGCGATCTTAAAAAAAAGACCGATTGTTTAAGTGGGAGATTATTTAGGTGGTTTATTGGGGGCCACGCTTGTTTATTTACTGATTTTTTTGAAAATTTACATTTAAAGCTATACATACATAATACGAATTAAAAAATTCAAACAGAAAATATAAATATAACTTGAATTATACACATATATACAATAAGAATATGTAACTATTTAAATGAGCAGTCTAGCATTAATTTGTGACTAATTAAGTTATGTTAGCTTCCTTGGAACAACACAACTGTTGAATGGAAAAAAAAATTGTAAATGTTTATTACATATTATCAATCAAAATAATATCTAAAAACTGAAAGATAAAAATAAAAACCTAACCGTAGGCTTTTCTTTTATTTTAAAATAAGACCGAAGTATTTAAAAATCAAAGCGGGTAGAAATAAACTTGTTAAAGAATAAAAACAAATGGTAAATAAATTAAAGTCATTTCTAAATTATAAATTGGGAACGCTACGCCGTCTATGTTTTAATTATAATAGAAATGTATTAAGAAATCAGTAGGTGGCAAGACATTGAAAATTGTTCTAGATGTGAGCATTTTATTTCTCTAATCAAAATTTAACTGTTTGGCGTAAAATATATCATAAGAAAACCAAGTTTTCCAATAAACACATCCAATGTTTATATCATTTGCCCTACAGACTGAGGAAGGGAAGGCAGAACTAGTTTATGTACCAACACTGTGTTATAAATGGATACGAGATGGGCCATTTCCTGGGAGAGTATATTACATTCATAAGCGAGAAACGTGGCTTATTGCTTTCGTATGCATAGTAGTTTATATCGAAATCGGAACATGAATGAAGATGGTTTATGATGCGAATGTCACTGCGTAGCAAATTATTAGATTACACGCGTAGTTGTAAGAGAATTTTTGTATTGAATGAAAGTATTCTTAACTAAATATATTCAATTACCTAATTGCAAATATTACCATAATATTTTCGCTGATTCTTATCCGATAAATAAATAAGTAGCATCAAAAATTTGATACTCACAAAAACAAAATTTTCAACTTATACTGACGTATTGTTCGGTACTTATTAATTACAGCTCAAGTTTTGTAACAAATAGAATTAAAACACATTCGTGCATTTTCCCCAGTGTGTTTGCATCCCTAGTGCCATTGAAGGCTTTATATCCAACAGTGTATTCCATCACCTTTTTTTTTGTTGATTGGGACCTAAAACTAATATTATCAATGTGCAAAATCCGATAATTTTTAAAAGTTGTTATAGCCTAAAAAATATTTAGCTAAAAGTAAATTATAAATGTTTAAAATAACCTTGGTAAAATAAAAGTAAACGCTTTTCAGTAAAAGCTTAAAAGTAAAGCCCAAAGGATAAGCTTTTTCTGTTGGTAGTTCTGGAGTGCTGTCAATTTTTAATATTGTAAAGGTCGATGTTGTTATTCCTCCAATGAATTCGCTTGCGACCACTTTTCCCGGAGCATCCTTGTTGCAGAGAAACTGCTTGTACTTGTACACTAATTTTCTTTGGGTACTTTCCTGCCTGATGTTTCAGTCGAATTTGGCATTTTCTTATATGACTTGAACCACCACTTTTTGAAACTGAGACTATCATCAGATGTAAGGTGATATACAGTAAATCGGCCAGACTTGCTAGCTTTCAGCATGTGCTCTGCATATTCATTAGGAGCATAAATCATGTTCATCTTTCTCAAGAGACACTATATGCTTCCAAAATCTCTGTCACATGGGGAAAATGAGTGGCCAAGTACAAGGTACACTGTAAAAAATGAATATTTTTTTTACAGTATAATAAAGCTAATTTTATGGTAATAAACTGTAAAAATTGCTAATTTTACAGTAATAAGCCGTAAAAATTGTTAATTTGACAGTAAGAAACTGCAAAGTTGCTAATTTGACAGTAATTAACTAAAATTGCTACTTTTACAATTTATTGCTGTGCATTTTACAGTTTTAAACTGGAACCTCTGCTGCCAGTGTTGTACTATTATTTTACGGCAATAAACTGTATAAAGCATCAGGTTTACAGTAAGAAGCTGTAAAATTGATAGTTTTAGTTTATCACTGCACATTTTTGTTTTAAATCAGAACCTCGGCTGCTAGTATTATACTGTAAAAACAGCAGTTCATTTTTTGTAGTATAGTTTTGAGTTAATTATTCAAACCCATCTGAGTCACAGAGGTTTAATACAAAATGCACAATTGCATGGTTTTTATTTTGATCTGATAGTCCATCACAAAACAGTAGGAGATGCTTTACATGCCGCCAATATTTCCGCACTAAAAGATGTATTGGCCTTTAAATTGTGCAGAGCCACCAAAAAACACATTTTAAAAATATTTTGTCCCTTAGGTGGTTTCGGAAATCAACAATTCAAATATTGCTAAATCTTCTTGACAGTTAATTTAATAAACAATATAAATTTAGAAACATATCATTTACTGGTAGAATGAACATCAAATGAAGCTGGTATATATTCAAGTCAAATAAATTGCGATTGAAACAAATTAATAAATAATTGCTATTAAAAAAAGGAACTACAATGAAATTAATTGGTTTAAATTAATATTTATCAGCAAGAGAGCTAAATCGAAAGCTCACCTAACGAGAAAAAAAAAATCAAATGTAACTATCAAAAACTAACATGGATAAATCCACTTTTCTTCTCAGAAAATTTGCTCTAACAAGCTAAATAAAAAGAGCTATGAAATATACACACAAATCTGTCCCGAATCTTATATTTTCTTATGTTACAGGAAACCATACTATTGAATTCAAAAATATCTCCTCTCCCTCTCTCTCTTCTTGGCTTAAAAACAAAGAAACAAAGATGTGTATGTTAAAATATGAAGTGATGACATTGGGTTTACGCTATAGGCTTACTGCCTGGGCATATTTAGCAAATATTTAAGCATCCATCAGGACATGATTGGTCATACTTAAACATTCTAAAATATTTGAAGCAAGAAAACCATCCAAGGTATTTATTTTTTATCTGTTTATGATGATTCGGTAGGTTTTTCATCTATACTATAAAAAAAGGGTCTGGGGAACATTTTGCTCTTTTTATTTTAAAAATACCACAAGCTTTCGACGAAATCCTTTTGGGGACAGAGATTAAGCGAGAGGAGGAAAATATAATCTCTGGATTTGTGCAAGGGAACCATTCTTTTGTTTTTAAAACCTAAGCATAGCTTACTTTTCAAATTTATATACGAAAAAAAAAATGAAACGGCTAAAGCGAAATTCCTACATAGTGAACCATTTGAACTATCTAAAAGCTTTGCAATTTCTTGCAACGTAAAATACACAATTTAATACTGGACATTTTTGACGTTTAAGCTAGTTTTTCTTCGATACTTTTAAAGAAACGTTTTTGAATATAAACAAGAAAAAATAAACAAATTGAAGTAGATAAAAATACTTACAAATGGTTTTTTCCATAATATTCATTAGTAAATAAATAAAAATAATAATTTAAAATAACCAATATTTCAAATTATGTGTATCATCAAGATAAAACTATTATCTTTCAAAGAAAAAGGAATGCAACAAAATATCGTGCGCCATCCGAAAAAAAATCCGTTTAATATTTTTATTACGTTTAATAAGGAAAAAATTGCCAGTGTATTTCAGTGCAGTCTTGTTGCAAATAGAATGATGTGGGCAACTACTTTTTTCCCGAGTTTCAGAACATATAAAGTTCAAAAAATTAAAGAACTTGGGAAATGGAGGGGCTATGTGACAAAACCATAATTGAGAGTCATTAAAGTTCAAAATTTTATTGTTGCAGTTAATGAAGCTTTTTTTGTTTTCTGGTTTTGTACTTAAGGGAGCGTTGGTCGAATGGCATCTACTTTTTCACGTACCAAGTTTTATTTTCTTACATGTATCCTTATACTAACCTTTGTCCAGAGTGTATTTTCAAAAAAAAAAAAAAAAAGTAGCATACTCCCTTCATCGTCCAAACCGTTCAGTTATATGTACGGAAAAGATACTGTTTGGTTTCAAATCTGCGACAATTTTCGTTGAAGAACGGGAAGTTCCATCAAAAAAGAAAACTTAAGCTTCGTTATGACAATGTGTGCCCACAGACATCATCACGTATGAGTCGAGAGTGGGGAAAGAAAAAGGATTCCCCCAAAACGGGCACGCTTGTACAACTTTCAATTCTATAAGCGTTGGTTTTGAAACATTTTACAAATATTACCGATTTCAATGCAAAAAAAAAATGATTTAGTAGTCAAATTAATCAATTAAATAATTAATTAAATAATTAATTAATTAAAAATGAAGACGTAATCAGACAGAAATATTAAACATCTAGGCATTAACGATAAATAAATGATTAAGTTATTTTTACATAAATCATAAATATTCAAAACAAGGAAAATGGGCTTTTGGTTTCAACCATATGTTCTACATCATTTTTACGTTAATAAATATATGCAATAGTCAGCATTTCGGCATTTATGTCACATTCATCCATTTTGAAGATATTTTCAATAGTTGCATTAAATAATACTGATGCTAACTCACTTTTAAAGGCTAGTAAACAAGTGCAGTATGTTGCGTACCTTTATTTGATATCAAGCAAATGTTAATGGAACGATTTCATGAACAATCTTAGAAGTACTTTATTTTTAACTAAATCAATTATTTAATTCTCTTTACACTCAATCTCAAGAGCTCTGTAAATATATGACAAATGGAAAATTTGGCAGTAAACTACTTAAAAAATAACATCCATTTTCGAGGCTTCAATTTTGAATCAACTTGAAAAGTCAAGTAGGTCTGTTTCCGGTTCTGATCGTTAATCTTAGCCATAACTCAAGTAATAAATCAACATAGTACATAACTAGTGAGGTAATTTAAGTGTAATCGACCGTTACGAAAAAAAATCTTGGTGAAATTTTATAAAAACATTCTACAAACATTAAAATCTTATGGAAGAAGTTGGATCTTGTTTAAAATTCCTCTTGGAATATGAAAGTCTTTTTTATGATCATTTAACAAAGGTTTTTGCCATACCACATTCAAAAATAATGTTGTATTGCTATTAAATATATATATTTTTTATAACTGTATTCAAGTTTTCTTAAAAAAAAAAATCGAACCAGAAAAGCAAGATCCAATGCTTCTTAGATGCCATTTAAATTTTTGCAACGTAATGGACTTTTATATGAGTCAATTAAAACTTTAAAAACATGCGTTTTTACTTCATCTTATTCGTTTATGGGTACATATAACTAAAGAAAGACATTTATGTAGAACCAGCTTTTACGAAAATATTGTTATCTTTAATTTTACTGTAAAATTTCCAACTTGGCATTTCAAAATATCAAGCATCTTAGAGTAGACAGAAACAATTTTAGCAGAAGTATGATCCAACAGACTTCAATAGTGGCTTTAAAAATGCCGCAAAAAAGTATTTACAAGTTGTGGAGAGTAAACATCTAAAGAATTCCAAAAATAAATCCAGTATTTAGATTTATTATTTATTATGAACCAAAACTCTTAAGTTATGTAATTAATAAAAATGCGTACAGTCAGAAATTTAAGCCTAATTTCCTTTTAAAGCAAAATTTTCCAACCCCCCGTTAATCACTTAGCTTACGCTTTTGCCAGCGATAAATAATTGCACTCTATTTTTTGGCGGCAATTGCAATTAAATTCATTTCGCATAAAGTTTACTGTTATGTTTTAATACAAGGCATTATTTTAATTATACATATACTTTTGGTACTGGTAACTTAATTACCTGGTCACTTTAGGATTATTTATTTTTATTAATAACCGATTTCTCCGGAATATGCATTAAAAGATTTTTTAAAAATTTAAGCATTAGATTGACCAAATTGTAGGAGTTATTCAAATGGGTAATGACTTAATTTTTCAAATTTGTTTGGATAATAATGGATAAATTAGAGTCAAATCTCGAATTTCTGTATTATAGAAAGAACATGAACTATTTTTTTTTTTTAGTTTTCTTACACCTCAATATTAGCTAGCGATAGACAATTTTTAATGCTAACTACTAAAAAAGTGATTATAAAGTATTAGAGCTCAATAAAATGAAGGTTAAAGGGCAACGATAAATAAGGATAATTGAAATAGTAGGGTAATATTATAGTACATAAAAAAAACATTATGAACAAGAACTCTTATGTTTAACTTAAGAGTACCATTTCTGCTTTAAATTTATTATGCATTACACAATTAAAACATATTACACCACTTTTCTTATCGATATGGAGATGTGTGACTCGGGATAAATCTTTCAAAACTGATATGGTTCAAACGTCACATCATACAGTTGATGGAAAAACAATAGATAAAAACAAAAATTAAACATTAAATAAACAATGACATTAATATAGTACAGCCATGATAGTGGGCATCGCATAGACGAGCTTGGGACTCAAATAATGATGTGTGATAGATAATTTGGCTATTTGCAAAACTTTACCTGATACTATTAACCCTTAGTTCTTCTGATGATGATCTTTACAATAAATTTTAAAAGAAGAAAAAATCGAGTGGAATCATAAAACTCTCTAATGATTGATTTCCCAATTTTTCTTTTAATATGCATATTTTAGATTTTTATTAATATTCACGTTAAGGAACATTAGATACCGATTCATAAAGTACATTATATATAGTCGGCACCATGCTAAAATAACGAATGTGAAAAATCGCGATTTTCAAGTTCGAATTTTACAAATAATTAAAATTAAAATGATAAATTCGAAACATAGTTTTACACTTAAAGATATGTATAACTAGCTGTCGTGCCCGTCACGAAACTTTCTTCTATATGTATCTTATGAATTCCGGTTACAAAATAAAATACTCGCCCGAATAGTTGGAGAAAGCTCCAATTTCAAAATTATCGTAAAACCCCTGCAAATGAAAAATCAATGAGACATTAAATAAAAAGAACGCTCGATTGCTCCACCTATTTTTTTGCATTATTTACAAACAAAACAGATTAAATCTAATTTTTTAAAGAAATAGTAGTATTTTTCGTTGGAATTTTAAACTTTTACAATACCAATTTTTTTTTTTTACTGCAAAGAGTTACAAGTTTCTTTATTTTTTCATTTGTCTGTTTTACATTTATTTTTATTTAGTCTATAAAATATTCACTGTAGGCGGACTCGAAACATAATGAGTACAAGAAAGATCGGTTTCGCAAGAAACGCAAGTTAGCATGCGTAAACCTAACACTGATTTGTTATTTTCATTCCAAACCAACTGATGAAGCTTCATGATATCTGGAATTGACTTCAGTTGTTTTGGTAGCAGGATTTCAACTCGCTTTAAATCAGTCTCTGTGACTGTGAAGAGCCTTACTTTTAATGCTTAATGCAATTTAACATAAAAGTAAACATAATTACAAAATAGAACAAATAATTATTATTATATAAGTATTTTAAGTCATAAGTTAGCTAAAATAATGATGAATTTGTTCTAAATTTTTCTAAGAATAAAAAAAGAAAACAGAATTATATGATAACTAACAAAGGGAAATTTAATTAAGATTTTAAAAATTTACTTTTGAAAAATATTTTCCTTTAATGTTGATCTGTTCCGTAGCTAAAAACTGTTTTGGAGTTTAAAATATTCTAAACTACTTTTTCCATCTCCATTATATCATTTGAACTTTACCTAAAGAATATAATAATTTAACAACTAACAGTTTGAAAAAATAAATAAACAAAATCGAAATATAAAAAATAAAATTTCTAATTTATACTTTGAATTGTTAACCATTACTAAACAATAATGTAAATGTTACAGACTGTTCCTAGAATAGAAGAGACAAACAAAATTGTGTGGAAAACTTACCATGAAAAATTTCGTGGAAATAAAATACAATTAACGTTTGGATTTATTTTTAAATGCTTAATTTTGTTCTATTCAGTGAGAGAAAAACACTTTGAAGCACAAAATATTCTAAACTACTTTAAAATATTGATTATAATAGTTAAATTTATAAAATTTTATTCTTATAAGTTTTAAAATTTAGATGTCACTAATTAAACAACTAATAACTTCCATACAACTAAATATCATTCTATCTAAATTATTATGAATTTTAAAGATTGAACAATGTGCCTAACTTATTGCTATTTGAAATTTGCTAAAAGTATTAAAAAATACCGCAACTATATAAATAACGTGCATTAAAATTTTTAAAATCCATTAAAATGCCACTCTCCCGAAACCACTTCGTAAGTGGGGACGGAAATGACAGGGACGGAAATGACAAAACAGTGGGTTTTCGAAAACAGTGTGAAAAGTTTTTCATATCTTTAATTTAACTGTTGATACCTTAAAAGTGTTCGTAAGAACACATTCGGCAGTAGAATTTTTTTTAATTTTATTTAAATTTTCTGGAAGATAACCAGGGGGACGGAAATGACATTGAATAAAGTCACGCATAGAATTTTTAAGATAAAACAAGCCTCACACACCCTAAAAGATGTGTAACCTTCGTTTAAAGCGTATTTTTCTGCTGAGAAGAATGTTCTTAAACATTTTGAGCTATTTTATTGCCAACTAGCGCCATTTATAGAATTTTATTGAAGGTTTTTCTACTTGGGGGAATTTTTTTTCAAAACCTGGGGACACGTATAAATTGGGCTCTCTATCAAAATATGTAAATACGATAAGGAATGCTTATATGGTACATTGAAGTACACACTTGTACTGTATCATAATGCATATGTATTAATTTTTAAAAATGTTTCTTCATATAGTAATTTTTTTTTAAAGTTGGCAAATGTGTGTGGGGACAGGGGACGGAAATGACATTTTGCCTATATATTATTTTTTTAATACATAATTTAAGTGCAAAATAGTGCCAATGCACATTGTCATTACTCTTTGTGAGCATCTTGAATAGAACATAGCATTAGATAATGAAAATAGGTGTTTAATTGGAAGATATGGATGAAGGACACAAAAGTTAACGAATTGAGAAAATAACCCATATACGCCTTAAATGTTCGGTTCTCTGACGATGTCTTTCGTACGGGAATATTAACTTTAACAGCAAATGTCTACGTATACCAAACTTCAAAATTAGAAGAAAACTGCTAAAATCTTGATTTTACTCGAGCCACTAACATACCATACTATAAAAAGAAACATCCGGGAATATCCAGTCCATGTTTATTCCGACTTAAAAAAAAACTGTTTTACCTAAATGTAATATTAATTCATCTATGGCTTAAAATCCTATGAGTCTGAAGAACGAAAAAAGTCCATATTTTTTCCTAGTTATATTTATTTATTTATTTTACAATCTGATATCGCGTTCTTAACCGTTTTGGGTTGCTATAGGTAATCCGCCATCTTACATCTTACTCTATATTTCTTTATTCGTCAGCTTCAGAAAATGTATAAATGAAATGAGGCTGCTAAATTTTGAAGGAACCAGTTGCACATCAATCCACTGCGACGCTTTTGTAAAATAAATTATTTACTACTCGGAACTGATAATAAACTTCGTGTAGTGCTATAATCAGTTGCTATACACACATATTGAAACTATCTTTCAGTTTCATTTTTAAATGCTAAAAAGACGCTCAAGCTCCGCGAATTATTTTCCCCAATGCCTGTAAACGAAATGTTATAGCTGTAAATTCAGTGCAAGACTGTAAAAAATACACTTGCAATCCCTCACCATCTTCCAGCATATTGGAGGTTATTCAAAACATTTTGGTTTGACATGGCATATGAACATAAACAATAGATGATCTAAAGTAACAATAACTTAAGTAAATTAACGGAAAAATTTTGCTTCGGGCAGGTCGGAACTTCAATTAAAATATATGACCCTGAAACTACAGCCTTGTACATTTTTATTAAAACAAGTTATTGCTACATTAACTTTTATAATAATAATTAGCGGGGCTTTCTTAAAGATACCTCAGGACTTATTTGTTATTTTTCCTCCGTAATTTGTAGGTTAAAAAATATTCTGGATTTTTTTTTACTGCTTAGTGTAATGGAAATGTATTAGCTGGTTCACACGCATGGGTAAAATATTTAATTATATGCTAAATTTCGATCTGAAGGAATGGTATTTTTGAGTGTGGTCATGTTTACCGAACTACAGCAGATCTAATGAATGTTTCTACTGATAATGTACTGATCATGATACAGTAACTACTAATCATGTTTTATTACCCATCCAGGTATCAGCCATTAATTGTACTGAGCATATTTTAACTCAATTTTCGGAAAAATTCAACTTTTAATGGCAAAATGTGCTTTTAGTTCTATTGTTGCGTCATGGAATTTTGATAGTAATTGGCAAGACTGAAATCTAAACTGTAATTTATGTGTGGTTTCTGAATGCTATGAACTGTTTTTGAAAGAAGTTAATGAATGCATATGTGAATAAAAATACATTTAATTAGTATTTATTGCCAGCTAAAAAGAAAAAAAAAACAAAAGAAAACCATAAAATTCTTAAAACTAGAAATCTATACTGCAACGCTTTTCAGTTGAGGAGATTTGTAAAAGTGCAAATAAAAATATCAATAATTCCGAAAACTTAAATGCAGTGGACCTTGTGGTCTCAATCTATCGATCTCAAATACGATAGTTTTTTTTTCAAAGTGCCAGATTTTATGTATATTAAAATTAATAAACATAACCCAGGTAGCACAAATGACCATTAAACGTTTTATAAACGTTTTTAAGCGGTTGTTACAATGTTAATAACCATTTTACAACCTTTAAAAAACGAAGTGTGCTACTTGGGAATTGATTGCTCATTAAAGTAATAAATCGGGTTTCATACTAGCCGCAATTGAAAGAAAATCCGCTAGCCAGCATATCATTTTTGTAAGAGAAAAAGGTTATTTCAATTTTTCAAAAGGATATATATGTCATGAGAGTATTTTAAGTTATTGCTTATAACATAGTTCAAAGCATTACTTTTATTAAAACTCATACTGAACAGTTGTATGATAAAAGAAATAGTGGCTTCTCTTTTAGATGTGCAAGTAAAAAATAATGACGTTCATATACTACGTTCCTCCTAAAATTCATGACGTGAAAATCATGGTCAGTATTTGAACACAAAATAACTTTGAAGCTGTGTTTTAAAGCTTTACTAATGCTTAGAATTACTTAAATGACCCTTGCCGTTTTTGTAAAAATGTAGAAAAAAGAATGATTTTCAAGTAAAGAATCAAGATAAACTTAATTATGTCAAGAACGACTTGTCGTACAAGCAAAGAAATTTATACTTTTTAATTAAAGCAAGAAATAAAGATTTAAGTTGATAGCTTATAATAGTTTCCAATGTTTTTCAAATTCAAGAGTTTTTTCGTGTTAAGTATAGGATAATTTGGTGCCTTTTTAGAGAACAGCTGGTAGTGATATCTAAAAAAAAAACACGCTGTTTTCATCCATTATACATTTATTTCTTTCCTCAATATATAAAGGCAAAACTTGAAGGTTCTTAATGTGGGAACATCATGTTAGTGCACGATAATAAGTATTGTTTAGCTCCGATTAAATTCAGAGTTGCAAAATTCTATTTAAATATTAGTACATATAGAACACCCATTATAGTCAGTTCAATTAGTTAACGCATGGTGCTGTTAAAACATGCCATTTAGTCACCAAGTAGACAAAAAAAAATGCATAGTAATCAATTTTTGGTAAAGTATTTCAAGTTTTATCAAAAAAGCGTGAAAAGCTATGGCGTTGGAGCTCGAACATTAATGGTTAGGAAAAAAAAAAAAGGATTACTAAAATTATTATTTGTTCACGATTTTGATGAAAGAGCATTTTTTTTAACAAAGTTCCATGCCTACGTAATAAACAAACATACTTAGCAATATGGTAGTTGTGTGCTAGCTTGTAAGCATTGTAATTTTATTAGACAAACACGTTCAGAAAATGGTCGAAGAATTGCATGGCATTTTAAAATTATTTTAGAAACATAGGTAATTGAAGAAATAACATGTTTTCCGTTCAAACATGGAAATGAAGTACACTATTTCTTAAAGTTGAAAGGTGGTTTAAAAAAAAACAGTCCATTAAGTGAACTTGATGTGAGTGTTCATAGAATATAAACCTCATGAACAGTAAATCGGTCTCGTTTATTAATTAATCAACTGATTATCAGCAGGCTATTTAATTCGGTTGTAAAAGGTAAGTCCGTGTAAAGTTATGGCTTATACGGTGTAGTCCTTTGTAGTATCGTACATGTAGGGTGAGGTTCTGAATAAGTGTGCGTACCCTTTTTTTCAAAGTTCATGTTCTCAAGGATGCTGCTCTGTTGAAAAATCTTGTACACTCACAATTTTTTTTTAGTTTTCTTTCCAGATCCTTTACTAAGATTTTCAAGCATATAATATGTCAAATAAACCATAAGCATAGGTTTTGTGACCTGGTTTATGACACCTATTCTAAGGTACGCACTTTCCCTACCTAGCGGGGTAAGTGCGTCCACCTTAAATTATGTGAATATGAGCAGGAAAAAACTTCTGGCACACATTAAATATGTTAGGTAATTGCCTTGGGATATTTGCTAATACTAGAGATCAGCACTTGCTTGCATGGATGAAACGCAATCCCACGTGTCTTACGAACAACTGCGATTTGAAGATTGAGAGAGTTGTGTATGTGATTCTTCCTCTGTTCTTTTAATAAGACCAAGTGAGCAAATGTAAGTTGTTTTTATTTAGTAATAATCACTTATAGTCTACATAGTTTATTTTGGTTTAATACATTAATCAGTCTGTGTTTAAGCCAGGGTTCGCACTTACCCCTTCTTAAATGTAAGATGAGACATGTGCGTCCAATAGCGTTGTTGTAAGTGCGTACCCCTGTGATTTTCTTTAATTCTATTTGTATGGTAGATTGTTAGGTGACCTGAGTGAACAATTCGTTTTTTTTCTTTTTTTTTTTTTTTTGAATAAATACGGTTTTAAAATATTTTTCTTATTAGAATCAGCAGCAGTAAGAAAAAACACAAAATAAAGAGCAAAAAAAAAAAAAAAAGAAAATAATTGATCATGATATGATACTTGTACTTTTTTTTTCTTGTACATTGAAATAGTTTTTCACAAGGTGTTCTTAATTTTCTTAAATATAATTTATTCATTACTCCACCTTCGTTTTTTGAATCAGTTGGTTCCTTATTTAGTGTTTCACTTAATTTCATTGCTTCATTTGTCATTCTGGTTTAAATTAAGTATAGCTTATGATCGCTATTTTCAACGAAAAATTTACTAACTGATATCTAAAAGCCAATATATTTCAGAGGTAATGAATAAAATTGAAATCTTATGCCGCATTCAATGTAAATATAAATACTTGATGGAAATGACGTCGGATTTATAATCGGCTTATAAAAGAGTTATAAGCAAAATTAAAGGTGAATTACGAGAGTCGGATTTTCCACGTAATGGTACACACTTGCCTCATCATAATGGTACGCACTTGCTCCGCATAATAGTACGCATATGCCTCATGATAGTGGTACGCACTTGCCCCATCATAATGGTACGCACTTACCCCCACCTTACTTTAAAGAAAGGGAAAGTGCGTACCGTCATATAAACAAATTTTGGTTAGAGTATTTGATCAAAATACCCCATGTATGTTATTAGTAGCTATTACTCAAAAGAAACAACTTGCATTCCTTGACTTCAATTGCTTGGTATGACTACAAGAGAAAATGAAACAAAACCTTCTCAATCTTTACGTTAGAGTTTTTTTTGAAGACATTTAAGTTGTCTCTGATTGTGTTTCATCTATTGAATCCAGGTCTGAATTCTACCTATTGAAATTATCATTAGACAGTTATCTAACATAGTCGATGTGTTGCAGAAGCCATTTCAGGTCAGTGTTCACATAATTCCCAGTGGACGCACTTACCCCGTGGACGCACTTACCAGAACTCACCCTAATTTTAGTTTAAACTGAGAGCATATTTTTTTTTTCTCCTTTATTCTTTAAAAATTTGAAATTACTATTTATTATGGCTATGAAAGGAATTTCATTCAGTAAATTTTAATCCGGTGGAAGATAAACCTTTGCAAAATTTTTTTTTAAGTTGAAGAAGGTATATAGGTTTTAAAATAGTTGCCTTGATTTCCAAATTATATTATATATGTTAAATGCAGCGCAATGAATTCATATATTAAAGCCTTTACGCACTTCTGATATCGTGTATACAAAATTATATGAGTAACAGACAAATAAAGTTACTTTTCTATTGATAAAAATAGTTAGGATATACTTGTTTTAATGCGAGTGATTGATTGCTTTGTCTACTCGGATTGTTGATAGCCACATGATTACAAATATAGGAAGGCGCTCACTAATATTTGTTACAGTACATATAACTATTGATGATAAACTTAATGTGATAACACTGTAAGTAAAAGTACTGTAGAGTTTTTCTTGCCTGCGATATTCCATCTTAGGGCAATCAATGTTTAAAATTTTCAAAGAAACTTTTGAGTGTTAAATAATACTGCAACGTTGAATAATCAGGATTAATTTTTAAATTTGAACTTAGAGTTTAAGTTCAAATCAAAAAGAGAAAAAGTAAAAAATACTAAATCTTAATTTTTTTTTACTGTTTTCTGTGCAAAATACGTTTTGCTAAAATACTTTAAGAAATCACATAAGCCCAGAGTAAACAGGTCATTGAAATTCAAGACGTGTTCAACTCTTTCCTGCTGTCACAAAACATCTTATCTATTTTTCTGCATTCTCCAGCGCAATTACAGATGTAATTAGTAGCACCATTTTAAGAGGACGGCAAACTAGGTGCTAACGAGTTTCATTTTATAAAATGAGATTAGTGTAATTAAATTAAACCATTTAAAAACGGAGCATGCTATGTTTCAAGTGCGTACACAAACTACTTAAAAAACCAATTAATGTACAAATAATAAACTATAACTCCGTTTTCAGGTATCCAAGAAATAGGGTTTCTTTGTGATTTTTTACACTACTCAAAGCTTGCTTTATATTCATATTGTTAAGGTTTCATTGAGCTCAGATCTTTATATCATGTGTTACGAAAGTTTAATAACAAAAAATAGATCACATAATTCATAAACCGTGCAATAATTTAAGGAATAATCCTCACAGCTGATTTTTTATTTATTTATTTATGTATTTATTTATTTATTTGAATGAATAAATCTACACGTAATATGCAATGCTATAATACTTATGTGTTGCAACATGTTTCATGTGTCGATAATTTTCTTTATTTTCTTTCAGACAACTTTATAATGTTTTACCAAGGAATAGGTCTTTGATTGAATGGTTACTGAAAATTAAAAACAAAATTTAAATTAAAAGTGTTCCTAAATTAGTGAGCTCATCGCAGCCTCCAGTCAACCACTCCCCCCTCCTTTTTTTCTGCTAATGCCTACGCCTAGTTGTCATAAAGTGACGTTATTATGAATACTATGAAAACAATCGAAAACAAATTGGATACTGGAAATTATTTTTGGAAAGTTAAGAAAAAAAAACTTTCAGAAAAAAAAAATAATAAATTCTTCTAATATCAAAATTAAAAAAGGCAAAAATCAAGAACAACAGTGATCGTCAAATTTATAGCAGTAAAAAGAATAGTCAAAATCGTTAAACTGGCTCTGCTGATTAATCGGTAACCTGTAATCTGCCAATTCTCTTATCTTTATATCCCTCATTTTAAGAACAATTTTAACAGACATAAGTAAGGAAAGTTGTAAATGCTTGCTCAGATAGTTAAAAATGTGCTAAAACAGGAAGTAAAGATATTAAAAGTTTTATATTAAGGCTTACTAACTTCGTATTATCAGTAGTTAATTATTGAGCATAAAAGGCTCAAGTTACACAAAATACATTTAACAGGTTTTTTTTTTCTCTTTATTTTCTTTCTTTCTTCTGGCAGCCTATAATGAATCCGGCAAAATTCCTATTATTGTTTGAGCATTTTTACTTCACATGATGTGTTTTACTTACACGTATAATTTTAAGAGTATGTACAAAATAAACATTATTTGATTATTTGAAGACAGAATATATTATAGAGGCTATACGGACATTTTACGATTTTGTTTTAAATTGCAGTATTAATGAAGGTTAAGATGGGCAAAACAGTTTAATAATTAACTGATTTTGGTTGATAAGATTGAAACAGCCATCAAGTTATATACTAATGATAAAAAAGCAAATAACAGGTTAATTATAAGAGCCTTCTCTGAGGCAAATTTAAATTTTCTCATGCATTAATTTACCTGTCATGCTATTAAGCTGTACATATTATGTATGAATTGAAAGCCATGCAGCATACTTCTGCTCTGTATTTCTTTATTTATTCGAAATTAAACACAAAATCCGTTTAGAATAAGTATCGAGCATCTTCTTTTCCGGATAATTTTCCCAATTTAACGTCAGTAAAGTTACACAAATTGCTAACTTCAACCGTGCGAAAAGCTAGCATATATTCTAATTTGATTTCCATTTTCTCACAAACGATCAAATAAATGAAATAAAACACCATAAAACGGTTATTTACGCCCTTATTCTATCTTTAAACACGAGCATAAACGCAAATGTAACGCGAGTAATATTTTATGAATATAAAAATCGGCTTTTCACTGAGCAAAAATATTTTTAATCCTCTTGGATTTCATACTTTAAAGTCACTACTCCACATACATAAGACTTTTCTTCATTTTAAGCGACATTAAAGTTGAAGTAAACAAGAATTAACGAGCAATGTTTTCTAAGAAATGGGAACGCTTCTGTGCGTTTAAATGTTTCCCAAGCGAGAAGCGAAGGAATTTTGTTTTAAATGTGAGGTAACTTTTATTGCGTTGAAATGTCCAACTACGCCTTTTTGAAAATAAATAGATGCTAACCAAAGGTAAGAGAGTAATTTGAGATGTAACATAAACATTGTATTTTCAGCATATATATTATCTCGCTTCTGTGAGGAAGCTTTCGTGCGCTGAGTTGTTTCAAATGCATTTATTTTTGAAAAAGAAAGAGCATCGAAATAAATTAATCAAATTATTAGATATTTGATCATTATTACAAGGAAACAGAATCAAACACTTTTTGACGTTGTAGTGGTACATAGAAAAAAAACAAATAATTATGAATTGCGATACTTGTGTTGCACACGTCAAAGAACACATAGCTCAAGTTTGCACAAGAGCTGTCAAGTCATTTTGGCTCAGTGCACAATGCACTCTGTTATCATCAGGAAAGGCCCAGGATCAGACCTCATAAGGAACACACATCCGCACGCCACATTAGTTACCAGAATATTGACCATAATATGCCACTGCCTCTAGTACCCCGCCATACAGTCTTGCATGGCGCAGAAGCAAAGGCTGGCGGGCGCGAGTCGTTGGAAAACTGCCAATTTGAAAGAGAGACCACACGGTGTTTGAGGTACAAAAATAAAACATACGGCAAATTTTCATTTTTTAAAATAGCAGGCATTCCGTCAAGAACTAAACGAGCCTTAATTCCGTATACCAACACCGGTTTCTGGTAACAGCTCAATATTTTCTGTTCTGGGACCCGTTTGATTATAGACTACTTTTGCAATTCATAAGCAGTCTATAACCGAATACCTGGATAATAAACAATATTTTATTTTTCAACATAAGGAGTTATTTTTGTGTGTACTAAACTGGTCTTAACATTAAAAAAACAAAACGAAAACATCCTTCCAACTTTTGTCTGAGTCTTACATCACAATGAATTGATTAAAGTTACTAAATTTTTATTTTACTACATTCAGTAATGATATGTAAACTTCGAAACACTCTAAATTCAAAAAAAAAAAAAACCTTCAGTGTTGGAAAAACAATTGAACCCTGACCCTCATGCATGGGGCAGATTAGGGTTCATTGAGTTACTTTTATTTATTTATTTATTTATTTTTAATTTTACCTTTTTTCACAACTTTGTCTATTAAAGCTTATTTTAATCTGTACACAAATTTTTTTTAATTATAGAACAGGTCCGTCATTTCAAGTTTTTCCAGGGGGGTAAAAGGGTGCAAAATGCAATGCATTTTCATCGGAAAATTAAAAAAACCCACGCCCACTTATATGGAAATACATTGATTTCTCAAAGCCATGGGGGGGGGGGGGATTGACCCACCCCCTAACACCCCTAAAAGACGGGCCTGTTATAGGATAGTTATTTTAGTATTTTAGGCCTACAATCCTGCTTCCAACCTGAAGTTCCCCATTTTGCCCCAGTGTCTTCTGTACAGTCATAGAAAAAAAAAACGAAACACTTGCTCGTATTCGAAGACTATTAACACTAGAGACACTTGTAATGTGCTTTTTTTTTCAGGAATAATGTGCTCTATAAAAAACCGTCCCGTAATGCTAAAAATATTTTTGATACTTGGGCATATAATGCCTAAACCACGATAGGTACGGCAAGTTTGTTTTTTTTATATCAATGTATGAATAGGGTGATTCAAAAAAATTTTTTTTTGAATTTCTCTGGTCTTACCCCGCAGTTTGTTTACACTATTCATGAATGTGATGTATGTAAAATTTTAGCTCAATTGAATAATATTTAGAGGTCGCTCAACGCGATCGAATTCTGTTGAAAATTAGCAATTTCGAGACTTGGAGTACATAGCTTCATTACCCGAAATAATATTATTCTTCATATAAAATGGAATAACTTAAAACGTTAGTTTACTCTACTAAGTAATTAGTCAATAAAATAATAGCTCAAAGTGAGTTGTAACGATTACCCCCCTCCCCCTCCCGCTCCAAAGCTGCATTATCTCTTACCTGAGTTTGGGTAGAAAATGCAGCTGCAAGCTCGGGCTGTGGTTTCTGTTTTCTTTTCGGTTGTTTGAGGTGTATGAGTTTATTTGGCTAAAACACCTAGCATCCACTCTAGACAGGGCCCAGTATAAGTGACAGAAAGCCACTTTGATAGTAGCTGCTACAGTACAAAGTATGGGTCAAAATGCGGAGGATTTGACAACGTCCATAAAACGGTAAATGCAAACTATTCGCTCTGAATTGGCCGTTAACTTACAAAAGTCGTTTAAATCTAGGACTTTCTTTGATAGTTCACTGGAACGAAACACTTATGCAAAATATATTGGGAAAATGAAGGATGATCGGCGGGTTTCATACCAGTATTAGTATCAGGACCACAAGCATTGATGATTTACTTCTGGGTTCTAGTAAGTTAGTCAGGCATTGGAATTGCTACGGAAAATGCTGCTATATGATAGCCAGTTAGATAAATGGGAACTTACTGAGCTCGTACGTGGTATGTGTTTCAATACGACATGCATTGTCGGTACTAAAGTTGGAGCATGTTTGAACTTGGGAAAAAAAACTAGGGAAGCCACTTTTATATTGTGCTTTCCACCATTATATTTTAGACATTGTGTTTTCTGTGGTATTACAACCGAAATCTATTCTACTCTTGGTCTCTCGGTATTTTAACCGATAAACCAAGAAATAGGTAGAATTGGGGTATTTGATTGCGTGCAATCTCAGACGCGATGTTCACGCAATTGCGTGGAACCATCCACTGCCATTGGATCTACAATACTGCTTTTTAAGCGGTTTTAGCAATCATAGTCCAGAATAAAACATTCTAATTTTAAACCTGGAGTGATGAACGATGAGGTTGAGGAGTTGGTAGCACATTCAGAGCAACGTGCAACTAGTAATGGAAGTTGCGCAAAGTTAACTCCTGATGACCCATGTAAAAGAAGTGTCCAAGGAAGATACTAGAGCTTAGTGCGATTTTCTTGAGCAGAGCACCTTCTCTTGGTGTATGTTTTCGTGTCCCAAGAGTGGTTCCTAGTGTTATGTCTGTGTTAAAGATTCTTTATGGCTTCAAGTTATGGATATTTTCCAACCAGTTCAAACTTGCAGCTGGACAAAGAAAAGGTATTCGTATCATATGAATGTGATTTCTTTCACGTTCTTATCGTTAAGGGGAAAGAATATCTAAGAGCTGGGTTCCCAGCAACCCTTTTTGTGCTATCACTAAGAAATGATTTGGATTATTTTTAGCGTCCTTATTCATGTAAAAAAGAAACTCAAAATATATCAGCTGTTTGATCCTGAGCATTCGAATCTTTAAGATAGCTACCAACAAGGCTTTATACTACCAAAGAGGCTGAGGATTGTAAACGACAATACGGAGCGTGGCATGGCCCTTATTGAAGTATTTGTTAAGACTATCACTAACGACGAAAAACAAAGACAGTGTCTTCTTCAAGTGGTACAGGAACACAGAAAAGGTTTCAAAGTTTGCAAAAAAGTAACCTTAAAAAGTATTGCAAGAATTAACGAGCGAATTACTATATATTTAATGTATTTAAATTCGTTTTTTATATTTTTTCCGTATTTGATTAGTTTTCATACTTTTCTGCATTTCATTGGTTTTTCAGATATATAGTTCATTTTGTGATTGCAAGCTTTTTTTCTTCGGAGATATAAAAAAGCAATAAAGTAACTTTATTATTATTTACGTTCGCATTTGTGCCACTATCACAAAATTTGAAGTACTCCTAAATGTAAATATAGTTTACTAAAATTTTGGGCGAATAATTCAGTGTCTATAAAGGGCCTAAATAAGACGGTAAGACGAATAAAAATACAAAGGCTACTTTTTTCTATAGATATCATTTACGATCACGTTTTTGTCAATATTACGAAATTTCAAGGAGTTTGAGCGACCTCTAAATATTAATATATTTTGCCAAAAGTTTGCACAAATAATCAGTGTATATAGTAGCACAAAATAAGAGGGTAAGACACACAAAAATACAAAGGCTACTTTTTTCTGTAGATATCATTTACGATCACGTTTTTGTCAATATCACGAAATTTCAAGGCGTTTGAGCGACCTCTAAATATTAATATATTTTGCCAAAATTTTGCACAAATAATCAGTGTATATAGTGGCACAAAATAAGAGGGTAAGACGCACAAAAATACAAAGTTTATTTTTTTCCATACATTTCTGAATCACCCTAATGTATGAACCAACCCAACAATAAAAACGTCATTGACTTCCTCTCGGATAAAATTTTGAATTTTTTATGAATTATGAAATTAATATTTGAAAAAATTATGATCTGGAACCATATCATATTTTGATGAAGAAACATTCTAGAAGTGATTTCAAAGGAGTATCCAAAATGGGAGCTCAAAATATCCAGTAGTTTTTGAGATATGCTAAAAGAACCATTTTTAGGAACCATATACAATTGTGCAAACTGAAACAATAGCAGGGAATTTCTATGTAAAGAAAGAGGAATATGCTTATCCACCAGTTGCAGAACATGCTCAGCGTTTTTATATAGTATTTAGTTTTCAACAGTTTTAATATGTTGAAAGCGAAACGCTAATAAAATTGCTGAGTATATTTTAAAACTGGTAGACAATCCAATTTTTTGTCCATTAGTGAGAAGTCTGCATTCATGCAACATGTAGCAATTCAGAAAACTTTTTATATGGACACTTGATTTTCATAGAAAACTGTGGTGTCTCGGAAGGTTATTTGGAATAATTTGTGACGATTAGACTTTTTTTTAATTCTGAGCCACGGTTTTACCATTTTTGCCAATCCTAATACAGTAGTTTATATAAATACAAGAGGTTACTTTTAAGTTGTAATCTCTCTCCAGAAGGTGTGAGCTGCAACAGTTAGTGCGTAGCTAAAAGTATGCATCCATCTTTGTTTAATCAAAAAGATAGAATGTTGCGTTTTTCCCTTGAACTCTCTCTACACAGTAGGGTTTTCTCTTCCAAATTTCAAAAAATATTATAACTTTAACAAAACCCGAGAACTTTTAATTAATTACGAAAAGCAAACGTATTATTGCAAGTAGCTTTATTTAATTTAATCGAAAAAATATGATTTGTCTACTCTTTGTAAATTTCGACCTTGAAAGTAGAATTTTAAATGTGTTGGTGGTCCCTAAATCTTTGGTCGGTAATAACTTTTGTACTATTGGTCCTAAGGTGATGCCGCTTAATACCCAGCATACTTTTGGCTCTCCGTACCTAATTATGTAACCAAATGTAGGGGTTCCCATTTGAAAATTCAGACTTTGAGTTTATTTCACTTTGTATATAGCCCCTTGTCAAAATTTTACTCACATAGTTTTAAAGAGGATTGTAATTCATGTCAGAAGACACCTTTCTTTTGTTCTTGGCAAGTATAACAGCCGAATTATTCTGAGTATTTCGTTTTTTTTTCTATGACTGTACATAAAAAAAAAAAAAAAAAAATCCATACTGAAAATAGTTTAATAATTTGACGTGTTTTATGTTCACAGTACGATAACTCCCATCAAATTTAATGTGCGGGGGCGGGGGGGGGGAGAATTTGATTTACATGTAAGGGGGCTTGTGGTTTACATGTAAGTGGACAGAGAAAGTTGCTGCGAGTTGCTGCAACTGAAGTTTGCTATGCGTAATAAGACCCTTACATGGTATGGAGCTACTCTTTGCCAGTTTTTTATTTTTTAAATTATAAATATTAAGCTCATCAACCAACTTAAATTTAATGCTGCATTTTTCAATGATTTGGGTTTTAATTTCTCCTGATTATTTGTACACTATTATCTTCGTTACGTAATCATTTCACGTTATTGAATGAATAGTTAACCTGAAATATGAAGACATATTCTGAGCTTACTCTCACTAAATAGTATTCAGATGTAAGGCCGATATTATGTTTCTATATTTATTTACAGAACTTATTATCCTGAAATGTCTACCTTTGTAAGACACAACTTATTACTATAAGTTGATTCTGTCATAGTTAAGAAAAACATCTTTTTTATAAACATTTTTTCTAAGAGATCACTAACATTTCAAACGAATTTAATGTATAGAAAGAAGTAAGAATAAATCATAGAAATATCGCATTATTTTCGAAGAAGTATTTTACCTAAAAGGGTAATATACAACATCCAGAAAAAGCTTTGTATCACCAAGTTAAGTTTACTTACTCCGTTAGACATAGTACTAAAAATAAAATACGTTATAAGTAGCAATCTATGAATTAAATTCATTAAAATTTCCTACAGTAACGTTACATTTTTACTTAAAATCATGAGAAACATTGTATGATTTATGTATAAATAATTATTCATCATTTAAATCAAAAATCTCAGTTTTGGTTTTCTTTAAAATAATAATTTCAGAGAAATAACGTCGCCAATTAAACAACTATATCCAAGATTTTAAATTTAATTATTCGTTTGTGCTACTCAGACGAATAATCCTATGGAGTTGTTAAAAGCTTTACCTACACGTGACCTGAGGGATCAGACACTTGTACTAAGTATTTTGTTATGCATCTTTTACTCGAGAAAAACGCCTGGAGCTATATTCATCTTTGCAAATTACTTTTCAAATTCTTAAGTGTCACACTGAGTAGAGCATTGGGTGTTATTAGAAAGATAATCGGCTTTTATTGAACTTCAAAACTATAAAGTGAAGCGGCGTTTTATTTTATGTTATTTCTCTTTTCATCTATGCTTTTAGTATATTATAACATTAAATCTTTTATTTTTTAAAAATGTGTTGCATTTTATGATCTCGGTAAGTTGCATAAATTATTAGTTTCAATTTATTTTACAATGCAATTACGTATAGAAAATAAAAATTTTAAATTCTAGGACAAATTAAAGGAAGCATTGAGGCCAATCGTAGATAGCAATAAATTCGTGAATAAAGTATTTATCATTGTTTTCATATGGAAGTAAAATATAAAAGGGTATGTGCTCCATTAAAATGAAAAACTATTTAAAAAAAAAATATTTATTACCAGAAAAGTACATTGGCATATTTAAAAAAAAATTTCACGTTGATAATAAACATTTATTGTGTAGGCTTATTATAGAAATAGTAATGTAATTTTGTACGCATTGATATAAAGCGTTATGAAAAAAGGAAAATAATAGAAAAGAAAGGAGAAAATCTTTTTAAAAATTTGATAACGAAATCTTAAGCATTCGTTATGCATGTATAGCAAGATAGAATAAATGTAAAACAATGTGTGTTGCAAACGCTTAGAAATATACTAGAAATAGTGGCTTGTTTTTCGTAATTTTAATTTTATAAAGTTTAAAGGGGTTTACAGTTGTTCGTCACTGCATTAAATTAGAAAATATCACAATGATTTTTAAATTAATGGTGTTTAAATGTATGTGATGGGGCTATTTACAAAAAAAAGCGTATCACTAATTAATTACACGACGAATTCTTTTAAAAGATAAAAAAAAATATTTAAAATAATTAAGGAATCTCCAGAAAAAAAAAAACCTGAAATTCCACCAAAAAATAAATTAATTTAGAAACGAAGTCAGTCAACGTTTCATTAATAATACTCGTTAGGTTTTCCGAACATTATTTTGAAACAAAAGTTTAATTTTCTCTTGCCAGTAATGTCTCACTATCACAAACCTAGTTGTGCCAATTAAAGGATTAATGTACATCGATTTCTGAGAAAAGATTACGTTGCTTGTTATAGTATCTTAAAGGTTACACCCAGCAGAGTCCACAATCTATGTAGCTGAAAAATAAATTATTTAACAACTTCAACAATGTTTCATTACTAATGAGCATCACTCCGTAAGGAATCTTAATTGAATTAACTTTCATTTAGAGTTAGGAAGTTAATGATGGCATTTTAAGAAATTCATATTATCGATGATTTCGGATAAAAAAGAAAAAACAAACACATTGAATGCTGCAGCTAAATTTAGGATTGAGATGAATAAAATTTCAGAGAATGTTTTCTGTGCTCTGCTATTTTTATGTATTTTTCGTTACATTTTCTTCATTTCATTTTTCGGTATTTACTTTTAAAGCTTTACTTTCCTAATCTCGGAAGTTGAGCCAAAAAAGTGTCTTTAAAGTGTTGGAAAAGGACATATTCAATTTTCTAAAACGATATTGTAGAACATTAAAAGTTTCAAATTTTATAAGAAGCATTATACTTATTAAGGGGCCACAGCTTAGAAATTCTGGGTGTGCATCATAGTACTTGCATAACAAAGCGCAATTTATGTTGTTATTATTATTATTATTTTTTTTTTTTTTGACTTCTTACTTACTTTTCACGAGTGTCATTATAGCAAAACTCAGATAGTATATATACAATCCAATTTTTGCTGCATAAAATAATTAAAGAAAAGAAAATAGTTTGGATGAAAGTACTAGATTTTTTGAATGTGTTTTTGTTTTTCGTATACTTCGAAAGCAAAAAAAAAATTTAAATTTTAAGAAAATTAAAGAAAATATTTCGAAAAATGTTTATTTTATCTATCATTGTATATAAGTCCATCAAGTAGAAACGAAAAGAGCAGAACTATTGTATAGAATGAATAGACCAGTGGAACCATTACCGAAGTCTTAACATTGGGAAAGTAAATGTATTTACATATTAAGGATTGCATCTTAAGGATAATTCATACGATATTGTGTATAAACATTTAAAAATAAATATAAATAAATGTATGTTACAAAAGCATAGAAATTTACTAGAAATAGCAGCTTGTTTTTCATAAATTTAATTTTTAATAGTTTTAAGGGATTTTCAGTTGGTCGTCACTACTTTAAATTAGAAAATCTTACAATGCTTTTTGAAATAATGTTATTTTAATGTATGTGAAGGGGATGTTTGAATTCTTCTTTAGTTTTTTCGGAAACTAGAAAACAGGAATCTTAGAGTGCTGTCAAAAAGGACCGTTGGTATTTTAAGTTAATTAAACCGAGAAAGCATCAAAAAGAGCGGTACACACTAGTAACAAAAACAAAATATGTAAAACTATACAAGTGATTGATTCAGTTATTTCAATAAACTGAATTGTTTCATTCAGCTTAAACATATGACATAATTACAGCGACGTGATAATTCAACCACTTTAACTTTTCATGCATCTCAAATTTATTATGCTAACGTGATAAGAAAGGGAGTAACAATTGCACGAGGGCATTGAGTGATGTTTGAAAACGTTTAATATTTTGACGGAGAACTGTATTTTAATAGCTCGAGTTGTGTTTAGCAGTTTTGAGAAATGATAGATAAACTCCTTTTTTGAAACCCAAACTTCAGTCGAGCCCGCTTATTAGAAAATAGGTTGAAAGAATATCCCGCTTAATATAATGTATTTTCAATGCGACAAATCGCTGTAATGTCTTATTTCTATCCCGGATTATCGATTATTTCGCTTATTAGAATATTTTTTCGTGGCAAAATGGGTATTCCAGTAAGCAGGATTGACTGTATACTGCACCCAAGAGCGAGGAATGGATCGGAAGAATTCGATCCAGCTTTCATTTGTGTCCAAAAATCCTTTAAAATATATATACAGGGGGTACCAAGTTAACCTTCATAACCTCTATTTCCTCAATCGTTCGTTCTAGATGCATACTTCCATTTGCAAAATTGCTCGAAATGAGGGGGAGAGTTAAGATATGGAAAGTTTGAAGCGAAAAAAATAATTGGTTAAGAAATAGAAAAAATTAACTTTTTATAGGGGCTCCGAGCCCCCAAACTTATAAATATGGAAAGAATCGTCATTGAAAAATAATACTAACACAAAAAAAATGACATTTGTGCATTCAAAATCCATGGATATATGAAACATGAAACTTTATGACATACCACTTTACACTAGAGTTATTTTAAGTGATTTTGGGGGCCGTATACACGCGAAATTCGCACAATTCAGAGTTCTTTAATAACAAAATATTCTTTATTTTCCTAAAATATATTTCACTGTAAAAGTTATTTAACATGGGAATTAAAATAAGAAAAAAAATGAATAAGAAAGAATAAAAATGTCTTGCTGAATTCGCGAAATAGGTAAATTTACCGACTGCATACTGATTGCTTGAAAGAACGTAGGCCCTTCACTGCAGAATAAAATCGGCTTAACTAGATGCATTTTGTTAAGGCTTGAAGTTACGATTTACACTACGGAACAGTATGTAGAAATGGTGTTACTTTACGGACAATGTAATCGCAATGGGACTGAAGCTGCTAGACAATACGCAATCAAGTTTCCAAATGATACCAAACCATCGACACGTACGGTTTTAGATGTTGCAAAGCGTTTGCGAGAAACTGGTAGCGTGGCAAAACGCAATAGAGCCAGCACTTCGAAAATATTAATCACAGACGAAGAGATTTTGGGATGTGCTCTTATCCGCAATCAAGTCTTACAGACATTAGCAAAGCAAGTGCTTGCTTAAGAACACACGTATGGAGAGTTTAAATGCACATGGTGCTTATCCTTATCGATCACAATTGGTGCAAGCGTTTTTGCCTGGAGACGATGATAGACGTTTCGATTTTAGCAATTTTATAATGAACAAGTTAGAAACGGATCCGTCGTTTTTGGATAACATTGTATGGACAGACGAATGTATGTTCTCAAGAACTGCTGTTGTCAATAGCCAAAATACTCGTTTCTGGGCTATGCAGAATCCGCATATCCAACGATCCAGTAAGCATCAGGCGCGATGATCTGAAGCAAGAAAGCAATGTAAAATTTTTGTGTTTAATTTTGTATATTATTTCTTAGATTTCACATATTTCGTGCGTTTAATATCTTTGTATAAAATTGTATAATAATTTACCTTGTCTTGTTATGTTTTGTAGTCTTGTAGCATCGGTATTTATTTTTGAATACAATGAGAAGCGAATGTTTTCTGACATGGACGAAACAAATTTCATTATCGTCCCTAATCTAAAAGCTCGTTCTTTATTTACGGGCCCTGCGCATTTAAAACTCGTACTTCTCCGCGAATTTTGATCGCACAAATGTCATTTTTTTGTGTTAGTATTATTTTTCAATGGAATTTTTTCCCCTAAATATAAGTTTGGGGACCCGGAATCCCTATAAAAAAGTTAGATTTCGTATTTTTTGACTAAATTATTTTTTCGCTTCAAACTTTAAATATTTTAACTCTCTACCTCATTTCGAGCAAATTTGCAATTGAAAGTATGCATCTAGGACGAACGGTTGAGGAAATAGAGGTCATGAAGGTTGACTTGGAACACCCTGTATATATATATATATATATATATATATATATATATATATATATATATATATATCCTGAAGGTTTTTTTAGAACACGAGATTTAGAAACGCATATAATGTTGCATGTTTTCGGGATAAGAAATGGGTTATGCAATTCAATTGGTAATAACGCATAATTGCCATTAAGTAGTTATAAATTGGTTCCTTAAATAATTTGCTTTCTGGAAAAAAAACATTGAAACTAATCTAGTTGGAGAACCTTAAAAATATATTTTCAGGACGAGATTACGCTTCCAAACATAGAAAAGAAAAGTCAACTTAGCAAACACACCATTTGAAGGCAAGCGGAAAGTTTCAGCAACTGTGTTGTCATTAAAGCATGTCTTCAGTCTTAAACTAATCTGTCGAGATGAAATGCATCGTAGGTAAACCGTAAGCTCCTTCATTAACGTCGGCACATATTTTGAAGACAGTCCCTTCGAAAAATAAAGTATTTAACGAGTTTAATATCGTTTCAAACGTAACGATCATGGGTCTCTACGGAAATGCCACTTTATCAATTTCCAGTTTCCTCTGAGTTTAGAGATGATGTACAGCTGGAAGATTACGAAGACAGATTATATTGCGAAAGATGGATTATAAATTGGTCGAATATTTCTTGGAAATGTTTTAGTTCAACATAAATTAGTAGATCTTATGTAACAGGCTGAAAATAGAATGTTTATTGGAACTCGAGCTTCTTGGTAGTTTCCGCCACTGGTTTGGCTAGGAAGGCAGTTACATAATAAGTGTATTACATAATTTTAATATGCAAGTATATTTGGTATACACTTGTAAAATTATGTGACATGTAAAAGGTGATGTATAAATATATATATATATATATATATATATATATATATATATATATGTGTGTGTGTGTGTGTGTGTGTGTGTGTGTGTGTGTGTGTGTTTCAGCACGTTGTAAATATTATTTAAAAATGTTTAAAAATATTTTGAATAAATTACTTTGAAAATAAATTAATCCATTTTGAGGCTGTATGGCAACATATTGTTTGCTGTCTTTATAGCAGCGAATGTTGTGCTTCTTTCGCACAGTACCTTAGAGATCATTTAAACTGAGTAAGTACTTAGTGCTGCCATGATATTGTATGACCACATGAATCTAGTTTCAGGGCAAATTTTGACAAAAATAAAGCTGAGGAAGTTTCTGAAGATATATTACCAATAAAAAGTATTTAAAATTTAATCTTAATTTAACTCCAAGCCATAAGCATCATTAGTTTAACCTATTCTGAGCTTTGAACAGAAACGTTTACGATTTATTGCCACATTGATAAGTAGTTATTGTGTAACTAGTAAAGATTTTAGCTGTTCCTAATTTTTTATGAAGAATAAAATATTTTTCCCACGGTTAAATTTTTACTGAGTATTTCAGTAGGTGACGTCTATGTTTAAAGGGAGAATTAATCAAAGTACAAACCGTAAATGTTACTTTATATGTGCTTTCTTCCTAAATTGTGACGCAATTGTACATTTAATTTCTGATTTCTTTCTTTCAATTCCATGATGGTTATTAGGTGGGTGAAAAGTATATTTCCAAACCGTTACTACAGACTTGAAATGTTCATTTTTTAAACTCGTCTTCGACATTTAAATGCTAAAATAGCAAACCGAAATCCCTGGCATTGGTTCATCTCTATGTATTGCAATATATATTGTTGTTATTGCGTATTTTCTGATTATATTTACATCTTTAAGGAACTATATGTATTAAATAAGTAAAAAAAAATATTGTGATGAAACTCCTTAAGTATTCCATTTTCATGTGATGATTTATTAATATGTTTAACAAAAAATAGTAGAAAAAAATCCTCCCTTTACATAGAAATTAATTCTTCTTAAAATATATCTAAATTTTGAGGTATTAACTAGGAGTGCTTCTAAGCAAATTAAATTAAAAAATAATGATACTATTTTGAATAATCAGGTTGTGGAAGTTAGTTAATGAACTAAGGCTTTATGCAATGAATTTTAAAACCATAATTAATTTTCATACATATTTTAAATGAAGTTTTAAATTATGGTGCTTCTTCTGTTCTACAGTTAAATGATTATGTTATCCGTCTAAAGTAAATTAACTTTATTTTCTAAAATTTAATAGCTTAATTTTTAACTTTCCATTTATTATTTTTTACCGTTATTGTTTATAGTTTTTTTCTAAATCTTACGTTCTCATGTTTAGCTTGCAAGAATGTTTTATTCAGATTAATTGTGATGTTATGTACTTCAAGAAAAATGCATAGCTATACCTTTACAATGAAGTTGTATAGACCAGGTATACGAGCAATTTTCCACATTTTCATTATTAATTAATTACAATGAAGTGTTCAGTAATACTCAATACACATTTGGCATATATATTAATATATATATATATATATATATATATATATATATATATATATATATATATATATAAAGGGAGAAAATAATTTAGTTTTTTAAACATGGCTGCACTTTATTCATTTTGGAGTAAACCTTATTACTTTTGAGTGTTTTAAAGTTTCTTCATAATAAATCTTAAAAATCAGAAACACCAGGGAGAGGCATTTTAGTTTTACAGAAAGCTGAAGGACAGAAAGAACTTCGTATAATCTAATCAAGACTTTCACGTGGCTAGTTAATTCAAAACATGGTTTGTCTTAAAGTAATTAGCTTATTTGTTTTATGAATATGTGTTTTATGTTTCAAAAATAATCAAATATTTTCGAGAGTTTCAAAAGTGCTTGCCTTAAAAATGCTGTATTTTTACGGATTGAATGAATATGTTATTTATTTCATGATGCACTGCATTTTCACTGTATTGTCTTATAACTGCGATTTCAGAAATAGGCTATAAACGAGATAACCAGGAAGATAACACAATAGTTGTAATTTAAATCATGAATGTAAGTATCTTTATTGGCATACTAAATACTTTAGTCTCTTGTTTGTTTTCATTTTTGTACCATGGAGTTTTGAAAGAGTGTATACTTGATAGTCATGTAAATATTTAAAAATTACTGGCAATAACTTCTCCTAAATGAGATATGAAGTAACTATTGACCCTGGAAGTCAGAAAAAACAAGGATTGCAACACAACAATAACAAATAACTAATGGCTAAGTGTATATAACGAATTTCAAGTATAGGATGGGTATGGTTTCTGTGTGAATAAAAATTATCCTAAAGATAAGGAAGATGATCAGAATTTTAAAGCGGTAACGGTGAAAGATGCTGGATATCAGCCCAAAGATGTCTCCGTTGAGAGAAATATGGAGCATTATTGAAATAAGAATTTGTATGTACATTTATTCGGGTATTACAAAAATGTATACATTGTATGAAGCAAAAGTACATATTGCTTATCTTAGTAGTCACCTCGCTTACCGAGGCTTGTGCTCAAGCTGTACATTATATCTTCAGGACCGGCGTAGAAGAAGATATTGACAAGGAAGTGAAAACAAGATAATACCACTGACGGAAGCTTCAGCATCTGCTCTGAAATAGTAGGCTACACGAATTTATTTAAAGGTCTAAAGAAAAGGAAATCCCATGGTGCAGGGTCAGGACTGTAAGGAGGGTTGTCAAATTCCTCCAAAGTAAAAATCTTAACGCACCTCTTATTTCAAAGGTGGAACATGTTTCCTCTAGCACAAACATCTTCAAACTGATATTTTGTTGTGTTAGTAGGTACCAAGTTCCGTCTACTGGCCCTGCTTGACAGCTCTTATCATCTTCTCTATCTTCAGCGAGATTTTTATTCTTGGAGGGAATCTGTGCACTCGTCAGAGTTCTTACCTTGTCCTTTGATACGACTACGTATATATAAACCTATTCATTTATTTTTCCCTCAAATATTCTATGAACCTATTTCAATGACTAATTTAAAACATTTTCCTCTCTGAATACTATTTATGTCCAATAACAAAACTTTATTTCCAATCCTAACTCATAACAAAACACGTTATTTTACAGACCCAATCCTAAAATGCAACAGCTTTTCAACTTCTCTGTAGTATGAGATCGAAGCGAATTTATAGATTCAACATGTAAAGTTGTAATTTGCTGTACTTGAGCATATTACACACATTTGTGCAAATAAGTTGTTCCAGAGAGACATAAATTGTACCATCGTTTTTTGTTGCCGAAAATTATACAGTTGATTTTTGTGAATTAGTCTGTATAAAAGTAACTATATGGAGTTAGTTTATTAATTAAGTGGTTTTACATTTGGCTGTAATGGCGCTTGAAATTTGTAAATGCATTTCGGTAAAACATTTCTTTAATTAATATTTTTGTTAAATTTGAATTAGTTAAAACGTAATTTATTTTTATAAATTGTGTAATCATTTTTTGTGGGATAATTTTGTGCATGTAAGTCGACCGATGAGAAAGTTCTCCTTTCAAAAATTGTTTCGCTTTGTCACTACTTCATTTCTTGGAACTTAAAATTGTTCAACTCAAATAAAGTAATTTCCGACTCCAATAAAATGAAGTTAGCAGAAATTGTAATTTCCTTTCTTTGATCATACAAGGAAAAGGTTATTTCGATAAAAGTTATTTCGTTTCATCAAAGCCTAAGTTTCGAGACATATAAAAGAAGCTAACAAATTCTTTCCCTCCTCCTTTAGGAAAAAATATCTGTAATTGCTTTCTATTTAAAACGGAAAAAAATTAAAATCTAGTAATATATTCATGATTTTACTTTTGAGTCCTTTTAAATGATATACTTCCCCTAAAATGTCAAAAATTACAAAAAAATGAATAAATTTATGTTTGTTTACTCGTATTGAACTGTGCTGAAATACTTTTCTGACTGCTGCCATGTTTCGGTGTAGTTACTGCGTACTACTATCTAGTGTTCTCTTTGAAAGATCGGAACATGTTTCTTCAAGAAAAAAATTTCTTCTCTTAATTGTATGGACTGAAAAAACTTTTTTTGAATTATAAAGTAAGTACTAAATATTAGTTGCACTGCAACACAGCTAGCACCATTCTTGTAATTCCATTTAATTGTGAACTAGCGTTATTCTCATGTACGCTTCGCTTCGCATATTTAATGATAGTGGTATAGCAAACTAGATATCAGCACTCTTAATTCTCCTAATAGAACGAGGCACAGAAGGCAATTTATACTTGTCTGTTTTTTTCTGTATACTTTATTTCGTTTTGACCAAATTATATTGTAACGCTTAATAAAATCTAAAGATAATGTTTACAAATACTCTTCTGAAGAAGATGATTTCAATGCAACTCTTATATCGTGCACGTGTGATCTTTTGCACTTCCAGAAATATTAGGACATTAGTTCATAGCGGTTTTGACAACCACTATGAACATACTATACATTTCTGTTCAACATATAGAGCAGAACATATATGAAATTTATAGGTTTGGTTAAAAATATCTGTGCGTTTATTTTTAACATCTTGTTTACATGCAAAATGCAAAATCAGAAATGCCTTAAGAAACAATAAATCTTAAAACTCATTTGAGATATCACTTGAAGTATTTTTTATTTTTATCGTCTTTTCCATTTCTCTTGTAAAAGCTAAAAAGAAAACATTTTGTTTCTTACACAAATTCAAATCAATAGCATAAAAGCTAACAAGTGAAAAAGCATACTATTCCTTTCTTCGAAGCTCGCGTAAGCAATATCATCCCATCTTCTCCTCTTAATGCATAAAAGAGATCATTTTCTTATCTTAGATTTCAGAATAATGGGAAAGTTTATCTTTGCAGAAAATGACAGTAAGGAATAAATCTTGTGCGAAATGCACCATTTTCTCAAATGTGAGCAATGTATGTTACTTATTGCAAGCAAAAAAAAAAAAAAAAAGGTTAACGTTTTCTGTAAAAATAGTAAAAGTTCAATTTTCCTGATTTATTCTAGTAGATTTAAGCTATAAAGAAAGATTAAATTAAAAGTCAAGGATGAATTAAGAATGCTTTTTATGCAAAATTTGTGCTAGTCTCAAATATGACTCTTTTTCCCACAGCATTGTGGACCATTTTGGCTGAGAGTTGAAAGATTAAATAAAATTTAAGACATATTGGGGAACATTTTGTGAATTAAAGTAATTCTATTTTTTCATTAACACTTTTATCACCTCGGGTGTTAACAGGGGAGGACGACCCTCAATCGTCCTCATATAATGATGGAATTACACTACAAAAAATAAACTGCTTTTTTTAAAGTATAATACGGACAGCGGAGGTACCAGTTTAAAATTGCAAAATGCACAGTAATAAACCGTAAAATTAGCAATTTTACAGTTTATTACTGTAAAAAAGCACTTTTACAGTTTAGTACCACAATTTTACAGTTTATTGCGCAAAATTAGCTGTATTATACTGTATAAACAGCAGTATAATACTGGCAACAGAAGTTCCAGTTTAATACTGTAAAATGCACAGTAATTAACTGTAAAATTAGCAATTTTACAGTTTATTACTATAAAATTAGCAATTTTCAGTTTGTTACTATGGAATTAGTATTATATTGTTAAAAAAAACATCTATTTTTTACAGTGTACTATCGCACAGCAACCCCTGCGAGCTCTGGCAGTTTATTTGGTTCGCATGGCGACCCTTGTACCTACGACTTCATTATAGTTGAACAGGTGCGGGCTCTGTTTAATATGACTGTAATGACAATAATATTTGGGGACTCAATTCTTTTCGACCTCGTCAATCTTGCAGCTTAAAAAAAAAAAAAAAGAAATGTCTAAACTTTGGCGATAGTACTAAAATTTTAAGATTAAAAGAAATCCACTCTATTGAAACTACTTAAACTTCAAATGATTTTGTTGAATGAATGTATAAATTAACTTTATAAGAATGAAATTAAATAATTTACCATTTTACATAAGTATTTACATAAGCGTACTTTATTGGTAGATGATTAAGAAATTATTTAAAACTTTCGCCCTCAAAAAACGTATCATTATGTAACACACATTTATCTCAATAAATGTTTCAAAATGTAAAAGTAATTTTAACCCTATTTAATAATTTTTGAAAACACGTTCTAGAGACAGATATTTTTTAAAAAAGGAGAAAATTTAATATTATTTTTTAAATATAAATAGCTTTCATCATTGTGAAACATGTTTCAAAATTTTCTGAAAAGAGCAAAGTATTAAAATATTTCCCTTGTCAAAACCGGGAAATACTTCAGAATATATGAAATATTGGAAACGCAGCTTTTAGTGACACTATAAAAAGTCATTTTTGACATCTTAAACTTCTTTATGCCCTTCTAATACATTTTGGTACAAAATAAGATTGGATTTTACTCGTGCTTGATTTATTTGATTCAAATATATTACCAGGCATTAATGGTGCATTTTCGCTCTTTTTATTTATGAGTTTTGAAGGTGTTTCTTTCTTTTTTTAAGATAACCCTCAAAAATTACACAGATTAGAAGAAGAAAAAGGAACTTGGAATCTGTTTTTTGCCGACAATGGTGCAATTTAGCTTGTTCTTGCAAAACGTAATTACTTTCTCAATAGCATCAATGGCATATTCAAATCTAATCCACAATAAAACTGTTAAGATGCACTGAAATGTTTGTAGTTATTAACTAATGACACCGGCATATCATGTAACATAGAGTGTCAAAATTAAATTATAATTTTAAAACATTTTCCTGCTTTTTTTTTCTGAAACATTGTTACAGTTAAGTTGGTTTTCTTAAAAAACCAAACTGTTTGCGCATTCGTAGGGTAAGTGCTCCAGTAGTCGGCCAGTCTCCAGTAGTCGGCCACAATGACATAAAACTCCTCATAAACAGTACATGTTTAATTCAAAATCAGATATGACGCATTCACACATTCATGTACCTATCCTCAATCATCAACTCGTGGCAGTTAAGTTTTGGGTACTTTTTTAAAATTAGTAATGACTCATTTCATTTTGAATGGTGTGCCCGTCATCCAAGATTCTGATTCTGCTTATTTTTCAGCGAAGATGATTCTGTGGCCGACTACTGGAGCATTTACTAGTGTTGACAACAGCTTGGATTTTAATATATGTAGTTTATAAATTCTGAAACAAGTAGGGGGTTCACTGTCATAAAGGTTCATTCTAAAGTTTTACCTTGTTTTTGTTGCTGTATTGATAGCTGAAAGTTCTAGGTTAGCCAAGATCAACAAAAGATCTCTTAAATAGCCGACTACTGGAGCACTTACCCTATATTATTCCAAAGTCATCAGTATCAACAATAAATTCCGCGATAAGAATAACTATGAAAACCATCCCATACCACCAACAGTAGTAAACAAATGCTGTTGAGAGAAAAATTGAATAAACCTACGTGCATTATTAAAATTTCAAATGTGATATATTCTAGCATCTTCAAACAAAAATGACCAATCAGTTACCACTATTTTTGTCATATATGCGGGCAGAAAACAATGCAAAAATCAACCAAAATTTATACGAAAATGACCTTTACCCTTTAAGTCATAAATGAACCACATAATTATGTTTGCTAATGTTTACTAAGTACCAAGAAAACACGTATTAAAAAAATCAGAGAAAAAGCTATGAGTGAATTTTTACTTGAGAAATGAATTAATCATATGATCAATACCATGTATTTATGATTTTAAACTTTGATATTTTTAAGCACGAACAAGGCAAATTTAGAAACTGCAATTTTTCTTATCATAGTACTGCTCATTTATCTCATATCGTATACGAACTTGCGGAGAAATGAAGTACCACAAGTATAAACTGTTTAATTCAAGATGTTTATGACGGTTTAATATTTTTTTAAGTGTTCTTTGCAACTCACAAAATATTACGATATGGATAGCAATTTTTCATATAGAACTGTAGGGTTTTATACCTTGAATTTAAAATAATTTATAGTTTGAATGAAATAATTTATATTTTTAAAAGCGCAGTTAAAATACTGCTGAATAGGTGGCGCTGTAAACTGATTTTTTTTATCAACTTATTCTTATCCCATATTTCACTTTACCCTACATTTACCTACATAATGTGTTTTTAAAAAGCAAAATTTTGTCATTTAAGATAACTTACTGTTTACTTTGTTAGAAAATATAAATGTTGCTGGCACAACGCAGCATCAAAATATTTTCGTGCCTAACTTATAAATATTTATATGGCAAGATACACATTCGATATATTTATTTGGATTTTGATACACATTCTGAATTGAGATTCATGCCTAGTGCCATGAGTTTTAAAGCAAAATCAAAGTTAAAATTTTCTATTGCTGAATGTAATACTTCTAATCTAAGAAATTTCCCCTTTTTTACAAAATAACTTTAGTTCTAAAAAACACAGACAATTTGAAAAAAAAAAAAAAAACTAGAGACTACCCCAGTATGGGGAGTAGTGCCGCATGGAATTATATCCATGCAGTCGTAAAACATGGATGTTGAACAAGCGATATTGTTAATTGTATAATGTGAATGAAGTGGCATTTTAAAATTTAAGTTGAGGTTGAAAGGTTATGTTTTCGCAAAATAGGTGGCATGAGTATAAGCATAATTCTTTTATGAAGAAAAATTAAATTACATTCGTAAACAAGCGAACAAAGCAGTGATTTATGAAACAATTTAGCAAACAATCAAAACGTTATTTTTCTACACTTGTATTTTCTTTATTGTTTTTGAGCAGTATTTCTGTTATTGAGCAATGGCGGATTGCTATTTGATCTCAATCCGCCCTAGTTGACTGTGTGTGTGTGTGTGTTTTTTTTTATTGGACACGTATCTGCTCTGCCGGTCAACTTGTTCTTGGTACAGATCCTGCTCTAAACAAGGCCTCCGACTCCTCCCGGTAGTGGTGCCCATTTCCTACATGCTCTCCCACAGACACGTCTACATTTTCAAAATCACCTACATGTACACACAAAAACACACCAATTACAATTTGTGTTTGCGAAAAACAAGATTTTAATTCAAGATGTTAAAATTTAAGGTTGTTTTGCTTATTTTTTATTATTGTTACTTTGTACAGTTTGCCGTACCGTTGTACCCGGAAATATATATTTTTTAAGAAAAAAGGGAATCACGAAAAAAAAGGAATGAAGTAAAAAAATGATCATTACTTCCTTAATAGAACGGTTTTTAGTTTACAGTTCACAGACACAAATAAAAAGTACAGTTTTTTTTTTTCTTCCAAACAAGGGAAAGAACATATTTATTCATCTTTTTGCCAGTTAACTTTCTCTAAACACTTAATTTCAACAATTTAAAGAAGAAACTACTTCACTTATATTGCTTTACTTCTTCGCGTTTTAACTAAAATTTTAAAGAAGTGACAAAAAGAAACTCTGATAGACAAATTAATGGGGGAGTTTCCTTCAGTCAAATGTACTACTTTTAGTAACTGAAATTGATAGAATGATATAAAAAAATAACATGGGATCGGAAAATACTTTAATTTTCCCAACAGTTTATTTTTTTATGTATTTTTTAAATACCCTACCTTGAAAACGGGGAGTGGTTTTTGTGACGTCAGTGGTGCACCTAACAGCCCTCAAACAATCGCAGTTCACAGCTGTTAACCCATCGCCTTTGACGCGCTCATTGTTAAGGAAATCAACCGCTGTTTTAAGGTTACGTTGTCATTTGCATCGTTTTGTGTCAAACCGTAAACAAAATGGATCAATTAAAACTCACATGCAGATTATTTCTTTTCATATATCAGCTACAAACATTAAATACAAAAAAGTTTTAAGGCAATTTCGTTACAAGAATTCTCGCTGAATAGGCCTAGCAATCAAAACAATAAAAATAATATCTCACTGTTGCCAAAAAAAGTTTTCAAAATAACACAAAATTAATTTTACATTATGTCAAAATGATATAAAATTAATATTCCATCACAATAAAACAGCATTTCTCTTGCAAAAATGTAGTTTAAAACTAGTTTAAAATGTACTTAAAATAAAATGTGAATGTTAATAACCTTTTAACCTCCATTCGTTGAGGTAAAAGAATGTTTTTTGAAAAATAATATTGTGTATTGAGTTTTTAGAAACTTCGCCTATTTTTTGTTTCTTTTGTCCGAGATTTGAAGTGAAGAAATCTTGCGTTGTGTGTGACGTCACACAGTGGTTCGAGGGCGGAAAAAATAGGCATTTGAAAGTTTGAACATAGAAAAATTTTAATGCTGTAATTACTTAGCCATTGAGTTGTAGCAACATACTCCGTAAGATTTATTTAGAAAATTAATTGCATTTTACCGAAAAAAGGCCAAGAATGTTGAAAAATTACGTTTTTAAAAATTTTTGGACGTGACCCTTTTTTGCAGTTTTAATTCATACGTTCAGTAACCCGAACTTGAATTTATAAAAAATAATTTTGCATTGGTCTTTTACACCTATAGGATGCATATTACACCAGAAATAATAATTAAAATTAATAAAATTTAAAATTATCTGAAGTGAAAAAAAAAAGTAATTGCGAAAAAATATTATGAAATATATTGAGGCATATACTTTTATCGGCGGCTTCCGGTGAGCTTAAAGCTATATTGGCAAATAGTTTGAACCTTCCTGTAACTAAACAAAAACATTTTAGCTGCGACCACCTGTGACTGTGAGCGTGGCAGATGTTTTCATTTGAATCTCACTATTTACAAACATCAATATAGTGAACTAAAAATACTAAAAAATAACATGTCGTGGTATAACGGGGACAAATTGATTTTTATCTAATAGATTGGTCATCAAATTTGACGTATTCCTAAAAAAAATCTGCACCTCAAAGCCTGATTAACGTAAGTCACATTTTCACTACTTCTCAAGCAGAGCGATCTACACTCAAGGGATTTTTGCCGCTTTTCCCCCGTTTCAGACCACTGTGCGTCACAACTTTCGTCATCTCCCTACAACCAAATAGATTTCGCTCTCACGTACACCACTAACGTCATTCGCAGATGTGTTTTTTTTTTTTTTTCTTTTTCGGAATAGCATCTGCGCACCGGTTAAAATAATTCATAAAAAATATATAACTTTGTCAAAAAATAAAAAAAAAGGTCAATTCATATGTTTTGAAGCATGCTCTTTCAGAAAAAAATACTAGATTTCGGAAACTCCCCCATTGTTAAACTTTTGCGAAAAAAAAATCTAACTAAGATACCTTTAACCCTTCACTGCACGGTGTGCCAGATCTGGCACAAACCAAATAAACCCTCATATATTCCTATGATTTTTAAATGCGGTTAAACTGAGCTTTGTGCAACTTCTGGAACATTGCTATAACAGTTTAGTGTGGTTTTTTATGCACTAGTTAGTTGCACTAGTCTAGGTATTACAGTTCTTGCTTTTGAAAGAAAGAGTGTCTGCATTTCCGTTAGAAGTGTGCTTAGTCATTATTCCCTTTGTTCTAAAATTGCTTACAAATTGGAAATTTGTTTATACCACTTATGGCACAAAACACATGGTAGATTATTACACTTATCGGTATACAAAGCATATGCTATGTGCTTTGTGCCATATATAGAACAAACAATTAAAACATCATTTTTGGTGCAAATTTTTAAGATTTTTTTTTTTTTTCCTGAACTCCGGGCTATTTAAAGGTAACATATAATTTTTTTCATGAAAATATAAAAAATCGTGCAGTGAAGGGTTAAAGCATTACTCACATTACATAAAACTGAAATATAGCATAAGTTGAATCAATATTGTTTATGTTTCAAGTAAATAAAATAGGTGCAATTCTCACAGTGCTCCACAATTGCATTTACTTTTTAACTGCACAAATGTTTTTCTGACTTGTTTAATTATTATGTGTTTCTTTGATGCTCTTGAATTTCCATGGGAGGGGACCCATGCGAGCGTGGGTGTGCGTACGTCCCATACATAAGTCCACAATTTACGCCGAATATGTAGCAAACTTGGCACACAGGGTTTTTTACGCTCCATAATTCACATGGGCTGGGCTTTCCTCTATCAGGTGCATCCCTTAGGGGATATGCTCTAATAAAAATCCGCAATTTACGTCGGATCTTTGCAGGTCCTTTGATGCTCTGCAGCTAACATAGAGGTTTTTTGTTTCCCTACGAAAAGTTCGCCCCCCCCCCCCCCATGGTGAATTTCCTTTGAAAAAAATCAGTTTCCACTAGATCTTTACTCACTTTGGTACAGGTATTTTGATTCTCAGAAATTTAAGAGGGAATTTCAGCAAGAAAATATGTGAAATAGGTTTTTTTTTTGCCTATTAATAGCAAGGGCAGCATTTTTGCATTAAAAAAATGAATGATTAAAAAGGTAAAGAGGTCTAAATGTAAATTTTGAGTCATAAAATTCCTATCTTCACTTATTAGAAATTTTACTTTTTTTTAAAGCATGATAACTGAAAATGACACTTGATGCAACTTTTATTTTTGAGGTAGACCGCACAACGCCAGGCAACGCAGCTAGTTAAATATAAAATTTGAATCTAAATATCCGTTTGCACAAAACATATAATAGTCTGCCGACATTTTTTTCGCCGGATAAAATTGGAGCTCTTTGAGTTCTCTTCACTTTGTATTAATTAATTTCTAAATATCGTTAATGTTAGGTATGTGTATCAATGTGTTTCAGTTTATTTTGACAACTGTTTTTCACGAGTTTCTTTTCTTTTCTTTTTTATGCTTATAATCTACTAACTTTAAATCTCGTTAATGTTAGGGTAGGTATGTGTATAAATGCGTTTCAGTTTATTTAAGCAACTGTTCTTCACGTGTTTTTTTTTCTTAATGCTTATAATCTCTGCATCTCGATCTCTTGATTTCTTAGAAACTTTCATGAGTATCAAACTATCTTTCTGCCAAATTGTGTAACGGCTGGGTGGAAACTGAATTGTAACAAAGAAAACCATCATTGGAGATTGGATTTTCCATGCGGGGGGGGGGGGGGGGGGGCAAAAATCCTTCATGTGAGTTCCAGACAGGGCAAATTCTTTTATATTTGTTTATGTTACTGGAAAACCACTCGGGTACAAGATCCCAAGTAGATACATATATCCGATTTAAGACGGAAATGGTACGGCTTTCCTTTTAGGAGCAAATTATTAAAGGTGGAAGTCTGATTTAGCTCAACAAACATGCTATATGACCATTTTATAGGGCAAGGAGCTATTCACACACTTATTCACACAAATAAACGATTAGTCCAGGAGAAAGCTAAAGTTCATCCATGCTGAGCCGGGATTAAAACCCGGGGCATCCTTATCCGGATTCGACTCCTACGACCATAAGACAAGGTGTCCAGCATTTCTTATTTTCTTAATATGATCATAAATGCACATTTCTTCTTTAATTCACTGGATTTTTTTTGTTGATAATTTTCAGTGTAACTTTAATGGATTGATTCCAAAAATGGTAGCAAATGCTCCACGTCATACATCAACATTTTTCATTGGGAACATTAAGCACAAGTAATATATCTTTTACGTCATTAAAACTGATAACTTAAGTTGTGACGGCATATAATTAGTCGAACATTCTGGTGTCGCTACATTGGAAGACCGTTCAATAATGTTCCTTGCCAACGTAATCTCAGGTTTTTATCTAAAAAAAATTGTGTTTTCTTTACATTGTTACACTAGTTTCTTACACAGAGATGTTTTTACTTTTGAGAATTAAGGTGTATATTAATTCAATGACAATGTAATAATATGCGTCGGAAAATACTTCATACAAACGAGTTTAGTATTTAAAATGAAAAGTTTTTCTGATAGAAGTAAGAATTTGAAGGTAAACTAAATAAATGAATGCTTTTCTTTCATGTAAAAAAAAAAAAAACTTGTTTTAGACGAGAGGTTTGTTTCCAAGTTAATTCGCTCCGTTTTCTTCTTTAATTTTTCGAATGTCCTGACCCTTGTCTTTACAGACCCTTGTCTATACTTAAAAGGAAAAAAAAAAACGATACAAATTACAACGGTTAAATAAAAGCAGCTGTTAAATTTTCGACTTTAATATTTTTCTTTATAGTACTGCTCTACGTTGCATACACTCTTTAAATAAAGCTTTGCATAAGTATTAGCAAGGAGAAAATATAACTCTGGATAAATGTTCAAAGTAACACCAAATCTTCGTTTGCAAATATTCGAAGTGCTATCAAAAAATCCTAGAATATCTGTAAGGATTCTTTTAAAATATATTTAACTAATAATCTGGGAATTGTCACAGTACGACGAGGAATATCAAGTTAAGTAAAAAATTTAAATTTATTCTAGATATGTGGCTCATATTTAAGAAATAAAATTCAAAAGACAATGTTTAGCTATTTTATTAGGATTTTTTGTTGTATTGGTCGCTTTATGCATAATGAGAAATACGTTATAAAATTAAAGAATAACAGGTGGCATACTTTTATTTTGGCACAAAGTTTTAATTTGTGTTGTAAATATTAAGAGCAACAATAATAATTTCATCACTTAAAAAAAAAAAAGGTTTTATACTCATACTATAAATATTTTCCTCTTCCTTTAATTTAAGTTGAATAAAAACAACGTAATAATTATCGAATTAAGTTCTTAAAAATTATTCTTTTTTTCATAAGTAGAGTAACAAGTTTTATCAGAGTTTAAGCTTCATTTAACAATTTATTCCCTCAAATAACTTTGAAATAAATGGAAAGATAAAAGAAAAATCAATTGATCGAGTTTTCTTCATGGAGCCAATTTCCACTCAACTTGACGCAAAGAAACTAATCAAGATAGGCTTAGAACTCTGAGGACCATGTCCTCAAAAGAAACTTGCTTGTAGCTTCTTTGAACAGAAATATTTAGGGAATAAAAAGGAAAGTATAAGAAGTATAATTATAAAAGTAATGACTTTGATGCTTTCTATTATGAGTAAGTTTTTCAACAATATAATAAAAGTTAGAAATATGTCATTTTTAAAGTGAAGGAAACTTTTTAAACTACCAAACAAATAAAATTTCTCCAGAAGTGTTATTTAGCAAAAATGGACGATTTTATCTATTCTTGATTCAAAAAGATACTCACATTTTTTAAATGGCTACTTTAAGAATTAAGTTTGAGAGAAAGTACTTAAAATTTATGAATAAGATAAGGCATTGATGAAAGCGTCATTTATGTTTTAAGGCGCATGGTGTTTTACCCTTCTCTGATAGATGTCACTACACTCGGACAAATTCTTTAATCTAAAAAAATCCCCCCTCCCTTCATTTGGAATGTTCGAAAATCAAACATGCACTTGCAGCAGACGTAGAAAATTTAATATTGAATGATTAATTATAGCAGTCAAAGGTAATAAAATAATTTATGAATTACAATAAAAGAATATTGAGTTTAATATCTCATATAGATATCGAGATACATTGCGAATAATGAGCTGTTGTTTTTACAGTATAATACTGGCAGTCGAGGCTCCTATTTAAAACAGTAAAATGCAAAGTAACAAAATGTAAAACTTGCATTTTTACAGTTTCTTACTGTAGAGTTAGAAATTTTACAGTTTATTGCTGTAAAATTTAGCAGTGTTATAGTTAAAAAACAACAGTATAATACTGGCAGCCGAAGCTCGCAGAGATTCCAGCTAAACTGCAAAAATCACGGTAATAAACAGTAAAATTAGCAATTTTGCAGTTTATTATTGTAAAATTAGCAGTTTTACAGTTTAGTAAAAGAAGACATTTTAGTTTATTACTGTAAAATTTGAAATTTTTACAGTTTATTACTATAAAATTAGCTGCATTATACTGTAAAAAAAAATGCATTTTTTACAGTGTATGCGTACAGTTCAAGGATAGCACTTCATTCAGTGGCTTCATTAACAAATTACGTACAGCGGTCAATAAGAAAGGGCTTTACTGTATTGACTCATTCTATTTGAAGAAAAATCCTACACAGTATTTAGACTTTCAAATAATGTCTTAATAACATTATTACTGAATAATTTGAAATTAATATTAACAATATAAAATCATATACACATCTTAAAAAACTGAGTTTTAGCAATTATCGAAAAATGTAAAGTTATTTATTAAGTATAAAGAATTCCAAAGCCACATTCATTGATGATAATTATGGTGCAAAAAATAGAAAAAAATAGCGTAAAAAATACTTCAGAAACTATAATTTAAAGAAAAATGCGTTCCAAAGAGATATTAAATAATTACGATATGTTTTTAAATTTCTGAACAATTTAAAGATATCGCCAATACCATTATTTTTTATGAAATGTTTGGTAAGACCTCTGGTGTATTTTAACGTAAATAATGATTATGAGTTTTTTTTTTTTTTTTTGAGACAATATAATATTTTACTTCAGTTCTACTGAAACATTGCAGAAAAATGGTTTCCTGCGTGAAAATCATTCAAACGCAGCGACTTACGTAAAATAATCACCATATCAAATGATGGCAAAAAATGGGAACTTACTTTCCTAGTCACGAATTTCACTTTGTTGAAAGAATTATTGTTTTTGAAGAAAGAGGAAATACATTTTCATTGCAGGCTTTTTTTATTCATGTGTTTAGTTCACTACTTACATTATTAAAATATTTTTATTAAATATAGGTCTATTTAAGTTGCTTTACAACTAAAATAGAGCTATATTAAGGTATATTTTAGAAATTCGCTTTCATAAGCAAATAAAAGCGAATTGGCGCTATAGTTCAGATGATCTGTTTACCACTTTTATTTAGTTTTTGTAAACCGAAGAAAATTATTGAGTTTTATAACTTTCAATGCAGCAGTATATTTAACGCAACAATGTACATACTCCAATGTACAAATAGGGTGTGTAGGGTATGCTTAGTATCCAAAAAGTCAGGCGAAGTTAATAATGGTGGGAATATTAAAGACGTTATAACGATGGAAAAAAAAATCCAAGGAGCTATATTGCAAATTTTTGTTACTTAAAGAAACAGTTTGGAAAGGACTGAAAAAAATTTTACACTTCACATAGGTTAATAAATTAAAATACAAAGTTGAATTGGCAGTGTTTTCAGATGTGTGTCTGCCTCTAGTAGTCACGCTTGTAGGACAACGATTTCTCATGTTTTATAAAATGTGAGGGGCTCCGCCGCGGCTAGCTAAGTTCTCCAACTCCGTTCATTGCCTACGATGGGTAGATTTACCCACAAACTATATTATTTGGACACGGTTTCAACCCACTGTTATCCGACTCAGATAGCTAGCTAACAAACTCGACAATCCGCGTCTGCTAAATTTAGTGACAAAAGGGGCAAACTCTTGCTAATTTTGACGACCAAATCGGCTACATATCGATGAATGTGGCTCCAGCCCTTGAGATAGTGAACGATTTCAAGTGTATTTTTATCAGTTTATACCTCCGATTTGTTAAGGGTTGGATGGGTGAGACAGGATGAATTGGCTTCCTCCGGTTTTCCTACATCTAACGACACTATAATTTGCATGGAAGATATTTACAGTCTGGAGCAGATAATGTTACAGTTACATATGCACACACAGACAGACCAACGCGCATATATTTTACAATTATAGTTTCTGAATTAGTTGGAGCCTTTGAGAGCTCCAAACTTTATGGAAAGTGTTGGTGAATCTCTTAATATGAATCCAGGACCTACAGTCCCTTTAAAAAGGGGAATATAAAGTTTGCTTACTCCGTTTATGAAGCTAGTACTAGTAATAGAGCTCGGCTCAAAAATGTACAGGTCTGTGTGGTCATTAAGCATTATATCTCTCCCATCGTGACCCCCTTTGAAACGAATGCCTTTTCATGATGTTCCCTTTATAAAAAAATGTTCTTCACGTTCACTTTATATTGTTTCTCTACGAAAATCCATGTTTTGACTAAAGTGGGACAAGATCTTTTTGATCACACTGCTTTAATGTGCTGAATTCCGTCGCTACTGTTCCAATCGTCTGTATAAAAGAGTGCGTTTATGCGCATGAGGGATATTACGAACAACACGAAGTGCCCTGTAAAGAGATTCTCTTAAAACTTGTACTCCTTTAGTGGCTATGAGTTTTCTGTCCAATCTGTAACTGACGGAGCGCAATATTTGCAAATGCGAGTCTTTCCGAAACATTTTCATTTTTGACTGACCTTGTAATGGTCTTCAGGTGTCTTCTCCTGTGCTTTGAAACCTCTGTCAGAGTTTCGAAAACAAACACTAAACCTCTTCGAGAAAGCGAGACAATTGGATTTGCGATTGTCCAAATTACAGCAGTCCAGTAATTAATCCTATCATAAACGTGTCAATTTAAGGTCTTTAGACCATCCTTTCTCCTTTTTGGTTGTTAAACTCGGTTCTGGGGCCCTACTCTGAAACTTCCTGGAACTTCCAGTGACGTCTATTACTCCCTCACGACAAGCAAGAATAGCCGAAAAAGTAGTCGCTTGTCAAATTTTGTACTAATCTGAAAGCCCTAATGTGCCCAAGCGAGAATTTTCTCTCCTTCTACCGCGTATCGAGATGGAAAAACGATTGACCAATCAAATGACAGTATTTTTAGTATATCTCGCTCGCGTTACATCAACATTCGCGCGTGCATTTTGCTTTAACTTTCTGGTTTAGCTTAGCCTCCGCAATAGATGGCAACTATTAAAAGCATTCGGGCAGATTAAGGTGTTGTGTTTCAGGAATTTAAAAATATTAGAATTTTAAATCGCAATTAGTACATCTTTTCAACACATACGAGCATACAAGCGTAAGCGAAGTAAGGTGTCGAAATACATTATACGAATTCATTTCAATGTATCAAATGCTTCGACTAAACATGAAAAAATTTATAAATACTTTTAAAAAATAATACTAATATTTAAAAATATTTGTTAAATTAAATCATTTAACTTCATGACTTTGTTTTCAGCGATATTTTGACTTTATCGCAATAATAGTTTTAAATTCAGGCTTTAAGTAAAAGTCCCCTTTTTGCGTTACTCATTTTTGTTTTCGCAATAATAGTTGTATTTTCAGTCTTTAAATGCTAAGTAAAGAAAAATCACATGTCTGGGCAGGGCAAAAAAAGGCCTTAAATCCATCTAAAGTTTTTAAAATGGAGAAATTTCATATCGCACTATGACAAGATGAAAAATAAATTAAAAAATACTCTTTCGAAAACTTGAAATCCAAAATATTTTACTATTTAATTGTATTGTTTTTATTTGGGGGGGGGGGGCAGCACATAAAGCTCGTGATCAATGTCCTACAAAGTCGTGCCCTGTGTCTAGGTATCACTTTTTCAAAACGTGTATTTAAAACATTTGTTTTTCGAGAGGGATAAAAATTACTGCATGTGCTGCGCTTTTTGCAATGATTTTGATAGACTCAATTCTGCTTTTCGCGATATTTTGGCATTTTCGCCAATAAGAGATATATATTCACTCTCTAAATATTAAGTATAAGTCCCTATTTTTGGGGCAATGTATAAGAGAAAAATGGATCCTAAATCACATCTCTGCGGATCTTTTTTCCAAAATGCATTTAAAACACTTTATGTTTGAGAATTGAAATAAACAAATTCATGTTTTATGCTTTTACTATCATTTCAAGACTTGAAAAACGATGATTTAATTGTTCTGTGAGGTAAAATTAAACTTAAATACGATACGATAAAAACGAAATGCTCCCCCCCCTCCCCTGGTAGAAAATAGAATTTGAGTAAAGAGCTCATTTTATTAAAGGAAATGTATCCCTCCCCCTTTGGTTAGATCGACACCCTGGTTAAGTAAATATATAAATTCAAGTTTTGGTAAAGTAATTTCAATTTGAAAAATTTTGGCCAATTTCTCAGTAAAATAAGATGATTATAGATAATCGGCAAAGTTGCAGAGTTCCAATTACTGCCGATAAATGGATGCCTCTCCCAAATTCAAACTCAAAATAAAGAAAAAATCTTGACTCTCAACGTAAAAACATACTAAACCACATTTTCAGAACTTATAAACATTGTGGCAAACTCCGCGTTGAGAAAAAATGGAATAAACAAACAGATTCTCACTGCCGAGGAAGGCATCTCACGTCTTCTTACCCTGTCGTAAACTTCTCGGCGAGATTCTAGATACCTTAAATTAGAAGTGGCTTTGAGATTAGCGATTATTCGTGTCTCACGAGATGTGACGTCACGGGGCACAAAAAACCCGTATTCTCGGTATCGACTATATTGACGATACAATGAGAGTAGGGCCCCTGATCACAGCACTTGAGCAGAAATTGGGACTTATTCCTATGCCGAGTAAGTCAGTTTCATACTCATTCTCACTTAAGCAAAGGTTCCCCCCTTTTGACATCAATTGCAATGTTTAACTTAAATACATCATTTCGCATACAAATAACATTTCTCCATTAGTGTTAGCAGTATCCATCAATAATTCTCCATTAAAAGTTAAGTATAACTTGTATAATATGTGGAGAAGTTAAAGTAAAATGTTGGTCAAATGTTGGCGAATTATTAATAACAATTCTCCAATTATAATTATCCATTACTTGACCGACGTTTAACTTTAACTGTTCAAAATTTTACAAGTTATACTTAATTTTTAGACACCAATGTATACACGCGAGTGTACTCCAATACGTATCGCAGTTTTTCAGGGCTATAAAAAAATGTTGCTCATCAGAGTATCAACTAAAAACTAAAATACAACAAACAGATATATGCGGGGCTCTCTAGAATTTCCAACAATATCCAAAGTTTCACTCATCCAGACAGTTTATATTCACGAGCTATAACTTTTAAGAGCTGCTAAGCTAACCCTTTTTGTTTTGAACGCATTTTAATACAAGTGTTTTCTTTGAAACGGATACAAGAAAATGTTACATTTTTTCAACAAAAGATTGAATTTAAACATTTAGCTAGTTTCCTTTTCCAATATCACTCTTGGGGAATTCAAGCAAAAAGTTTCTTCAGCAGATTTTTGTACACTTATTTCGGATCTTGCTATTTAAAGCTAGATAAAAAATGAAGAAACTCCTTCTTAAATCTTCGAGCTGTAAAATATGACTTTATTGGAAAGTTTTTTGAAAAACAAGTTTGATGTGAAAGAATGCTGATATTTATTGAATTCTTGGACTGAATTCACCACGTAAACGACTTAAAAGGGAACAAAACTTTTAAAAGTATACTAAATTGCTGTGTATATTTTCCCACACTTTTTAAATTAGCTTAAAAAACTATGATATTACTTGAAACATGTACGTTTAGTACACATTCACTCTCTAAATGTATACACAGTTTTTTACGAGTAATTTATGGTTCACTTTTTATCAATCACATATTAATCCGTAATAAATGTATGAACGTTACACCAGTGCTTCAAAACATTTAAGAATCACAAAAAAATCTTAAGAAAAACTGGAATAATGCGCAGAAATGTGTAACTAATATTGTAGGCCTGATGAAATTTCAGCCTGATTTCAGAATTCAGTGTTATAGCTGCCAGTAGTACACGATTTAGGAAAAATTTAATGTATATTTCAATTTGACAACAGAGGTATGTAACAGTAAACATTAATTGTTTACACTTATTCTATAACATATGAAACCAAAATGAAAGTGTGAATTATTAACTCGTTAAATTACTTTATCTTTAAATATAAAACTACGAGTTTATTAAAAATAAAAAAAAAAAAAACACTTGAGAGAAGAAAATGGATTTTTATGTACCCGTTCATTGCCCATACTCAGTTCACTCGTAGTTAAACTCCCAAATTCTAAGCACATTCCTACAAGGTGTCGGATAATTAAGTAAATTGTTATGTTCCATAGATCATTTTATTGAATGAAGATAAACAGTTCAATGCATATTTTCTATTTATAACTATTTTCAACAGAAAAATATACTTAGTTCTTCTCTCTAGTTCGCATCTTTTAAGCTTATAAATTAAAAATTACTAGAGTAAACAAGGAAATCGACGCTAGTTAATTAAAATTAACATGAATGCTCTAAATGTCAAGTTTAAAAGGTTTCTTAATAGTAAAATGTTACACGAGAACTCGAGCATCTGCTGAAGCACGTCACGAATAATGTGCTGGAAAGTTCGCAGCGTAGAATATTATTGTTTTTCACAACGTAGAATCTTCTCAAAAAATTAAAATTTTAGCAAAGCCAAATCCTTTGAGCTGAATTGTGTGCTGTGCATTTTGTCTCGTAAGATATTTTTAAGAAGCAGTTAAATAATTTTGCCGGAATAATAATTCTCTGAAAAATAAAATTAATCGTTCTAAGTGTAAGTTTCTGCTTAATAAATATTTTACGATAGTTGGAGACCAAAAATGATTTTAAAAAGTTTCATAACTTTTTTAAATGCTAGATTTTGATAATTTTTAAGTTAATTCTGTTTTACTGTTTGCATAAAAGGTATTTTGTTTTAACGCAAATGAAATATTGAATGAAATGTTGTAAAAAGTGTATATTTTGTTATACTTTGCATACTTTAGTTGTTCCTAAATCATTGTAATTTTGATGTGAAGCAAATTAGAGCCACTGTTAAATTGAAATAAATAGTTCAAATGGAGAAAATAGACTTCATAAAAACATAAATTTTGAAAAGTACTTATAAACAATTAATGCAATTTCGAGCTGACGCTAGTCCGTATTCTGTTCAAATCATTTTTTTTCAAATGTCGACACATTATTTAGTTTAAATTTAAAACGTTAAATTTGTCTTTGTTTAAACAAAGAAAGTGACTTTTTATAGCACTTTTTAATTTATAACTATTCAAAATATTTAAACAATTTTCCTTGCAACTTAGAATTTCACAACAGCATTTGAATACTTAATTATGCCTCAAAGTGTACAACCAATTACTTTTTCACACACCTAAAATATGTGACAAAACATCTGTTAGTAATTCTAAAAGAAAATAGCAAGTTGGAAAAATTACTTAAAATTCTGAAATGTAAGCACATGGTGAAAATAACTCGTAACGCCAAAAAATAACTGGTAAAACGTATGTTATCATGCAAAAAAAGGAAGGCATATTAATTATGTATTAGTAAGCGCTCATTAACCAGAGTACCCTTGTACTGTAAAGACATAACAAACAAAAAAAACTCACTACTCCGCTTGCAATATCAAGTAACATGCGAAGTAATTTTGTTTGGCTTATTTGGCGCAGCTGGCTTCGTTTTCCTTCCGTGCGCTTCAGCCCGTATAGCTGCATGCACAACAGACTACACATAATTATTTACAGTGTATACACACTAAAGTTACAAAGTGAAATTGAATACCTTCAAATATCATGTGGTGCCTCCTATTTCTCGGAGATACGCTGCAGCTCAACGTGTAAGAACTCAACAAACTGTTACAACTCCCCTGCAGAAACATTGATGCTGTAGACGCCCATAATTGCACAGTAAGTGTTGCGATTGCAAGACTTTTTTCACGAACTGATGTCTTGATTGTGGCCCTAAAATGATTGTTAAAATTCATATCATGCGATCTGGTGGACTGGATACTATTTGAGTATACTGCCATGCTAAGCGCAAAAGTGGTATATGCAGTCGAGCTCAAACTGAGATATTACTTTTTAAAGTTTTGCGCCATTATGTACTTGATTAGGATGAAACTTATTTATATTTTTTTGATAAAATATTTCCCGTTCTAAAATGAACATATAATTTTGTATTTAGGTAAAATACGTCACAAAGAGCCACCTGGTGGCTATAGCTCAAGTTTGTTAAAATGTGCAGATACGGCTTTTGTGCTTAGCACGGTAGTATAGGGTGATTTTAATGATTATTTTCCAGTTGGACAAAATGAAAAAATGAGTTAAGTTATGATTACTTCAAAATTTAAAGTTTTTTTTTTTTTTTTTAATCCAGCAGTGTATAGTTGTGTTTTAATTTAGAATTGAACTAGTATTGTTTTGAGCGTTCTGTACAATAAGGCTTTATATCGTGGGATTCAAAAGACCTGACTAAGTTTTAAGTTAACCAAAGTTTAATCTCTTAGTACGCTTGTTATGCGAAACTGCCTGCAATTACATTCTCTGTTAGACGTTATTCCGTGTGAATAAGAACTTTTAATAATGAATGCCAAAATGTCGATACACATTTTTTTTTTTAAATTGCAATGGCTTCTGCATAAAACTCAACTAAAAAAAATCCAAAAGCTAATAGTTTACTTTGAGAGCTATGTACCAACATACCGCCTTTTCAACTTTACATTTATTGCAATGCAAAAACCCAAACGGTAGGGTGCTTCAACATGTCCGACCTGATTTTAGAAAACAACAGAACATCAAAACAGTGAGCAATAGAAAGGTAAACTAAGTAGTATGTTAGACAGAAAAGTCAGAAAATTATTTTGCACCGGTTTCCAAAAATAGCTTAACTCGCGAGAGCTCGCGCCTTATTTTGTCACACGAGTACTCGCGCGGGGTCGAAAACGACCCCAATGTGTTTTTCTTCATCTCTTTTCCTTTTTTTCATGACTTCTTTATTTTATTTTATTCATTTATGTTTTTTCACTAACAGAGACTTCTACAACAATTAGTTTTTTATTTGAAATGCATAAAGAAAGTGTTTTATGAACTATTACAAAAATGCTCCAGCTCTCAAACACATCAGTAACATTTTTTGCGTTTCCCTTTGGTGCAGAAAGAAAAATACTTCTATTTCGAACTGAAGTACAAACATTAGCTCTAAATTTATTTATTTGCCAAATAGTTTTTTTATCTCTTCAAATAAAGATGTCATCTGTATCAAGATTATCAGAATTTTCGCTAAAAGAAAATTTGCTTTCACTGTCATAATCACTTAAGTTTTCTTTATTGCTAAACCTTCATCGTCTGAAATGACACATATTCATAACTTTCTCCATCGGCTAGTAATTAGCTTAAATGCTTCATCCCTTGCTCATATGGAGTCGGCATCATTTCTTTGGTATAAGTAGTGCAAAAGCAATTGAAAAATATTAATTTTGCAAGGACAGAACCACATAATCATTGTGAACGACACGCTTGTTAACTGAAAATCATGGCTAGAAGAAGGATTGCTGACAACTGCTTCCTTTTCACAAAATGTTTCGAAATTCTTTGAATGGAACCCACTCCAAACAACTGTTTCGTTCCGAGAACTTTACTGACGTCAGTACTCGCCTGTGGTCGTAAAAGAATCCAATCGCAAGAACCCCCCTAGTTTACAAGAATTAAAAGGATTTAAGAAAATTCCAACCACACCCACATATCAATCAAGGACACAATGGCAGCTACCCAAAAGATTGTTTCCTTATCTGTCCATGAAATTCCAAGAAATGGAAACAAAAATGGCTGGGGTCGTTTCCGACACCGCGCGAGCTCTCGCGTGTTAAATGCGTGGTTTAGCACGAAAGTGTGCATATTGAACATAAGTAAATTCTTAATATAATTGTCATGTGTAATATTTTATTACACATTCCATTGGTTAAAATTTGGATTTTGTTCCTTTTACTTTGGTTTTCTTCCCCGCTCTGCGTTTAAATTCCTGTTCTTGTTACCATGCACTTCCCTTGGCCATTGGCATCTTGCGGTTTGGAAGAAATGCTGGTTTGATCATTTATCGCTTTTGGCAACTTTTTCCCCTCTTCTCCTCTACTCTGTCTTGGCGATGCGCCGTTTTGAGAAACCTGCTTTGGCTCGGCTCTTGGCGAATTCCTTAGTTTCTTGTAACCTGGTGTAGAGCGGGATTTTTTTATCTCTCTCCCTCTGCTCTCGTCTCTCGGCGGTTTTGCACTGATTTAGATTTTAAGATGTAGTTTAGAATTCTTTGGGCGGTATGCCTTTTTGTGGCATATCTGCCCTTTAGGTAAATTATTGGAACGTACCGTGAGTTTACTCTTTCCCTTTCCATTTCTTTTTATATAATTTTTGTTTCCCTTTGTTTTTTAACCTAAATTCCCTTGGCAGACTTTTAATGCTTGATTTAGGCGTGTAATGTTTTATTACTTGTGCCTATCTCTGGTCTAAATTATTAAGCTTGGTTTTACTTGATTTTTCTGAAATTAACTCAGATAAATAATTTGTATAATGCCTTGTAATGAATAAATAAGTTTCTTCAGTTTAAAATTTCTGTTTTTTTTCCCATGTGCTCTATCTCGTTAGGGTTAATCTTCCTTTTGTTATGGTTAGGGTTATCGACACCTTGCCTATTTAGTAGTAGGGTTTCGAACTCTGGGGAATTCAAACTTAACTATTGCGTTTTATTATTATTACATAAATAACTAACCACTATACGACAATAATTGGTTCCGTATCACAACCTTTCACAGCAGTATCAAAATGCAACGGAAGGCTGAAGTTTAGTTTGTCTAATTTCTGATAGTTTGATAAAGCAGTGTTATTTTCTTAACGTAAAACTATCAATAACGTAAATAATATACAGTAGGAATATCATTTTTAATAGTTTACACATCAAGCAAAATCTAAGTCTTATCCAAAAAGCGCAGTTAAAATTAAACTGAAAAAAATATATATTTTAGTAATCCAATTGTTATTTTGATCTTGAAAATAATGATAGATAAATATAATTTAAAAAATAATAAATGCTGCATCATAGATTAATATATTAATTCATTCAATCTGTCAATAAAGAATACCCTTTTGTATTAAATCCCATTGCATTTTTTCTTTTTTTTCCTTCTCTTCTAATAAGTATATTTTAAAGCTGAAGCAATAAAATATTTCGAATAAGCTACTTTAAGGGATTAATTTATGTTTAGATTATCAAAAGAAAATTCAATTACTTTTTCCTGCTCTGCAAGAAGTTTATTGAAAAGTCTCGAATTGGAAATTATGATTAAAATAAAGCCTTTTAATGATAATAATTGAACAATAAGATTTATGTATACTTATATAGCTTGGAAAGATCTTCTCTACCTGTCTCTACTCTAGTACAAGAGGACATATTAAAAAAGTGATTTTGGAGCTTAAACATAGATGCATAACGCAATTGATTCTTTATTTGGTTCTGCTGAGAAGTGCGTTTAAAATCAGTGTATTCATTGTCTAATTTCATTTTTTTCCGCACAATTCCAACAGTACCGTAAAATAAGGGGAATCGGTACACTTCTCAGCGTTGATTGTAAAAAAAGTACTTAAAAGATTTTTTTTTTTTTTCAGTTTAACTTTTCGAGTGAAAACCTCGGTATTGCTTTGCTTTTGATATTCCAGGCAAAGACAAAACATTTTGAACAATTATTATTTATATGTATAGGAATTTAGGGGTGTTCCGAATCACCCCGCTTATAGGGTCAATCGGAGCACGTTAAAATTTTATTTTTTTCAATTTAACCTGTAACAGGTCCTACAAACATGAGTAATATTGATAGGGGAGAACAAGAGCTGATAGTTACTATTAAATAAAAGTTTATTTTATACACCAGTAAACGTTTATGATTTGTCAAAGTTCAAAATATCTTTGAACTTGTGAAAAATTTAAATTAATTTTAAGAAATGCTTTTGAATTGAAATACAAAGCAATAACATAAATTGGAAAGTCACTCATGTCGTCCACTAATATGTACTTGTCCTTAAAACTAGCAGTTGTGGCTTGGCTTAAGTGTTTTCATAGAATTTTCTGGAATGAAAGCTGTCTTTTCTTTAGTGTCTTGAAATATCTTGGTTTTGGGGATTGTCCTGTAAAATTGTCCTGTAAGATTGTCCTGTAAGACCACTTATTCATCACTGTCTGTGTACTGGACTTTTGCTACATTTAGTCTGTATGACTTTTACCCATGTATTTAAGTAAAAAGGACTCTCCTGGAGCCAAAATATTTTTGAATCTGCAACTTTCGTCATTCTAAGATCTAATTGCTGACGAGAAGGAATAAACAGTAATAAATCTTTGTCCTTGTCTTGACTACAGAACAGTGTTCCGATTTACCCCGTAAGTCTTTATCATGTGACATTATGAGGAATTTTTCATTTTTGTGCCACAATTAAAATATGTTGTCTCTTTTAATGCGGTACTCTCATGCTCAGATATATGCATAATTAAAACTATACAATTCTTAAATTTGAGATATAAAGGGGTCTGTAATTACATACAAAGCTTTTCTAGCGTTCCGATTGCAGCCTCGCACAGAAGCCATTAGAGTTGCCAGAATGACAAAAATATTTTTTTTCTACTTCTAATAATATTACCTTTCTAAAAAAATTAACTGCCAAAAATACCCGAGGGTATATTTATGTAGAATTTCTTTGTATGAGTAGGAAGTTATGTTCCAAATCACCCCGCCGTTCCTATACATCACATTTTATGGTACAGAACAAAAACTTTAAATGCAGTAAAATTGCTTAAGTTACTCTTTCATTTCATTTTGATTCAACAAGTCAATCTTTGACTTTCTTAAATGGGTCTACAAGCCATGACGTCAACAGTTTTATTCTAAACGAGTTCTTATTTTATTTCTCCCCCAACAAAACGTTATTTAATAAGCATTACATTAATGCATTTACATACGAGCTTATGAACCTTGTTAACGAAGCATAAATAAAAGAATAAACAGAGGCACGCTTTCCTTTATTGGACCGGAGGCCCAATTTAAGAATTTAAAATACAAAGATTTTTAGTTGTCCCCTTAGAAGCTGTTATTAATGCAACTTAAAGGCATCATATTTATGGTTTTTGTAAAGCAGCTTTCCCACAAATTGCTTTTTTTTTTTTTTTTTTTGAGCTGAATTGGGCAGGTCGAACTTATGATAAACCTAAAACTACCAGCAAACTTTATGATGTCAATTTAGAATATAACTATTTAGTTGGGAAATACTGATTTTCTTACGTATGAAAATTAATTTATTACTCATGCATGAATGCTGTAAGAAAACTTTTTGGACTGAAAAGAAACAACATTCGGTGATTTGTTATCCTGGCAGATAAAACAAGTAACATGTATTTCCGGTACATCTGACCCTTTTTTTTGCATAATTAAAGCGTAAAATTCAAAGTGATTTCTCATCTGATGCTTAAGAATGGACTATGTAGCCCAGAGAGAAATGGTGGGTAATCTATACTTTACTATAATGGATGCCGTTATTTTTTAAGTTCACGATTAAAAAATTAAAATGCGCAGACATTCCTATGAAAGTATTTCAAATTAAATCCATTTTTACCAAAGGTTAAAATTATATTTATTTAATTTGATGAATATGTGGGAGCAATAAGTGCAATCCATTTAGTTTCTCCTATTGTACATGTGAATTATTAAAGATTTAAAAGAAAATAATGCATAATTAATAAAAATATTTGAATCGTGTGTTATATTGCGTGTTCATTTTTTCTCAATTTTATGCTGTAAAGAGCATAAGCGTAAAAAACCCCAAATTTATAAGAAAACAGTTTAATAAAACACAAAAATAGAAATCATTTTGCACTTGTACTTTGGGTTTTACTATTAAAACTTTTCAGGTGCTGAAGACGTACACATTTTGATTTACAATAATCGATTACCTGCGATACTAACCATTACTTTTTTTAGATACATTGTTTTAATCACCCATTGTAGTAATAACGCCAATGTTGTAATTGATGATTAATTATTAACATGAAATGTTTATTCATTTTTTATTTAATTTCACTTTTTTAAGTGTCAGTGTTTATTGTTATTAAACTTGGGCGTTAAATTGCGCTACGGTATGATAAATATTTAAATGTAAAATTATATCGTCGGAGAACTTTTCGGAAAACAAAACGTTTTCGCCATGGAGAAGAAAACTGTACGAATTACTTTCAGAAAACGAATTTATTATGTTTAAAAAATCTCCCATATTTTTTGCTTAGTAAGTATTACTCTTCAGTATTCGCTCTCAAGACAGTCCCTTGCAAATACGTCAAAACAGCAGTGTAGGAAATAATATGAGTTAAAATTTTATGAAAGGTGTTATTTTTTTAAATCTTGTTAAAATGCTAAAAACATCGTACAACTACAGAATTGTTCTACAAATAATACTAATATAGAAATTCTAAAATCGAAGTACGCTGAGACAATTTCCTTATAAAAAGTATTTGCAAAAATTGCTGTTTTTCGTTTTTTTTCTTTTTTCCTTCTTTTTACTTTAATGTATAGCGTATTTCTCTATTTCTAAAAAATTCCAGGGAATAAAAAATTTAAACAATTCGATACAAACATAGCACGAAAACAGTTTTACTACGTGAAAATCATTCAAGCGGAAACTATTCTCTCGCTGAACAGTCACTGTATCAAGTAAACCTGTTTCAAAAATTTACTCTTCATGTCACGAAATTCACTTTCTTGAAAGAATTATATTTTTTTGGAAAGAAGGAAAAATAAAGTTTGCATTATCTTTATATTTAGTTTATACTTATGCAGTTATAGTATAAGCAGAACGAAGTACTACTCTAGAAAGAAAAATCAGAATAAACAAGTTAATTTATTTTATCTTAAATTAATTATTTGTTCTTCACGAAAATCCGTATTGGGATAAAATTTCATTTATGGTAAATAAAAATGAAAAGTTTCAATTTTTCGGAAAATGGAACACAAAATATCCTTAACTCATTTAGAGAAAAATACAACGTTAAGGAGGCACAAATAAGCAGGGATACTGCAGACACGTGTTTCGGCGTTACAAGGAACGCCTTTTTCAATGCAAAAAAAAAAATTTTTGAGCTCATGAATGCACAGACATCCGACAAAAGCTCCGTATCCCTGCTTATTTGTGCCTACCTAACGTTGAATTTTTCTCTACATCAATGGCACAAAGGTATTTGTCAACTTTACTTAATTCATTCTTGCTGAAACACTTATTTACTTGAAGAAAATAAATACATTTGTGCGAAAGATGTAGAGTTTAAATTCAACTTTAAAAATGCACAAATATACAGGTATACTGCAGACACGTGTTTCGGGGCTACAAGGAGCCCCTTTTTCAATACAAGAAATGTGAGCTTTAGGATGAAGAATCAGGGGCTCCTTGTAGCCCCGAAACACGTGTCTGCAGTATACCTGTATATTTGTGCATTTTTAACGTTGGATTTAAACTCTACTCATTTACTTGTCTTAATTATAGTTTACGACTCGACTAGTTTACGTTTTTTGACTTAAATCAGGGCTCAAATATCTCCCAAAATAGAGTTTAACAAGATAACATCTATAGCACTACTGATTTCTCTTTTTTTTTAATTTATTTTATGTACGTCTAATAAACAAGATGGTTCCAATAACGTAATACATGGTAAGGATAGTAATGGGAAAATTACCACTTGCAAAAATTATTTCAATGCCAGATAGAATGAATGAGATTTATCATACAAGATGATCGAAATGTCTACAGTCCTGAGGTGTACGAATTATGGGCTCCCCGGTGGGGCCAGAACCAAGTGCCTTGGTGATGCTAGCCCAGTGCTTTGGCCACTGAGCAAAAAGCTTTACAACTGGAGGGACGCAGTTTGGTAATATCCTCTTTAAGCATGCCACATTGCTTCCTTTCAAGTGATGGAGCTAGGATCACTATATTCTAATCAGAAGGACGCCAAAGCGCTAGGAGTTATGGCTGGAGTCGTGCCAGTTGCTGAAGCTGTTGTTGCTGGGAGTGTTGCTACTGATAGTTGCTACTGCAGATCAAAAGGCCCATCCGCGGTTGGGTGCATGTGAGTAGGCGACGGCGGGTGGGCGGACGATGCAGGAGAAGCATATTTCGCTGCTGCGTTACATGGCGCCATCTGTTGAACTTCCGATCTCCAATTGTGGTGTACGAATTGTGGGCTTCCTGGTGGGGTTAGAACCAGTTACCAGTTACTTCGGTGATGATAACCCAGTGATTTGGCCACTGAGCAAAAATGGCTCTTGAATTGGGAGGGGGGTGCATAAGCACAGAAATCTGTTCTAATGGCCTACTTAAAGTACTCCAGTGAATCAAGGGGACTTCTATTGATTCTATGCGGGTAAGTCAAAGTCCGTGTTCACTAATCGTGGCTGGGCACGTTGAACATGGGTCGTGGTCACAAAGTCCTCTAAGTAAAAAATACCTTTTTGAGCTACTGAAACAGTGGTATGCTCGGCTCCTGGACTGGATTAAAAATAGCGCTCTTCAGGGCCCCATCCAATCGGTCAAACCACGTGTAATGGTTGATACGGGGGATCTTGAAAGGAAGAAAAGTGTCATGTTAAGTCAACCACCTAAGAGGCAAAGTGACGCTCTATAAACTCACGTAACTCTACAACTATTTTCAAGTTTCTCTCATGTAACCTGCATAGTTTCCTAACAAAAGTAAAATAACATCAATTATTACAAAAAAAAAAAAGAGAATACTTATTGGTTTAATTGTTTTCAACTCGAGTTCGATTGGAGAGCTCTAAAATTCTAAAACTAGGAGCCAGTCATTTTTCCCCCGAACCTGCATTTCTGCCAGAGATATTAAAGAGCATTGTTGCATATTATTGTTCTCAATTAGTTGGATATGTGTTTCTGGAATCCATTTGAAAAAAAAAGCTAAATCGGCAGCTTTTTTTACAGTTACTATTTCTTCACATCTCTTTATGAAATTGAGTAACATAAAGTAATGCATAAAAACTGAACAATAATACTGTCGTTGGAAGGTTAAGGGCAGTACTTCCTGGAATGAGATTTGGAAATAAATGATAAAATGTGTTTTGCATTCAAAGCTAACTTGTGAGAAATGTTGAAATTTGTCGGGTTTTCCCTTTTTCTTTCTTTTTTCTTGTTTTCAGAAACCTAATGAGCAAGCTTGCACAATAAAGCTAAACTGCAATGAAAGAAAACAAGGCAAAAAAAGAAAAAATATCTGTGTTACTACCGTTCTTACGGTAGCCTACTACATTGTCTAAGAAATTTGGAAATTTATTAAAATCTGAAATAAATTAAAATCAACTGCTATAGTTATAGCAAATTAAGCAAATAATTTTTTTTATAGATGCGAATAAAAGGTGAGATTATTATTAACATTCAAATTTTACATTTTACTTACAGTATTCCATTCGTAGAAACATTACTTTTAAAGAATGCTTTCAGTTAAGTCCAGGAAACGTTTCATTAAAAGTTATTGTCAAAGTTAAGATACTTCTTTCAAAAACTTCTGAGCGTTTTACATTTCTGGATTTTACGGGTCGCGAAATGAAATGCAATTTATATTGTCGTTCATTTTAAGAGCTCAAATGAAAAGGCTCAAATTGAAATTTTCATTTTCTTTAAGTATAACTATCCAAGCAGTAGATTCACCTTTTTGTTACAGAAATCTGAGCTTACATGTTTAAATGAGTGTTTAATGGAGTCACCCAAAGATACAAAAAATACAAAAAAGAAAAAATACTTAGTGTTAATCCTTCTTTTATTTTAGGGACTATTTAAACATTTTATGTTGTATTGTGTAGCATGGAATAGGGAATACTTAAGGGATTTTTACTTCTTTTTACGAAGTAAAGGAAATATTCTGATTGTAAAAATAATTCACTTAAATTTCGGCCTAAATTTACATTTTACTCACCCCCGAATGAATGTTAAGTGTTTTTTTCAACCACTCAGCACGTGCATATGTACCTATGAACATATAAACAGCCGACACATTCTTTTCGATCACACCCGAGAAAATTACGACAATTCTTTTCGTGACGTATGTATGCATGTATGTATGAATGTATGTATGTATGTATGTATGTGCGTATGTATGTGCGTATGTACGTATGTATGAAAGTATGTATGTGTGTATGCGCGTATGTATGTATGTATGTATGTATGTATGTATGTATGTATGTATGTATGTATGTATATATGTATGTATGTGTGTATGTATGTAAGTATGTATGTATGTATGCACGTATGCATGCACGTATGTATGCACATATGTAAGCACGTATGTATGTATGCACGTATGTACGTATGTATGTATATACGTATGTTGTATATATGTAATTATGTCGTATAACTCAAAAACGGCATGCCGTAGAAAATTATCGTTTGGCATGTAGGCTCTGAGGGGGGTCTAGTTTTGCATCTTCCTTTTTGGTTGCATTTGAATAATAACAAGGGGGTCTTTTACCTCTTTTTGGGGTTAAATCAGGTTATTTCAATGCAGACTATGAAGTGATGTTATGATTTGGGACCACTTGGAGATGTATAGCTCAGCTTTCGGTCGCCAAGTTTTCGCTGCAAAAAAAAAAAAAAAGTGCAATGTAGCAGTTTTCTTAGTTTAATAACCAGTTTCGTTGTTCAGTACTCTAAACAGATTCAAACAATATTGATTTTAATTCAAATTTAAGTTAAGCCTTCATGTTAGACAATTTTGTGTTATATCTACTTATATTGAAAACTGAGTATCTTTCTATCTTTCTTTCTTTCTATGTCATTCTTCTTTCTCAAGGAACGAAAGTGAACTGAAAGTCGAACCAGGTACCAATACATTGGTAATTTTTCAGGCTTCATTAGTTTTAATTAATATACTAATATTATTTTAATTAACGAAGATATCAATTAATAAGTTGTCAAATTTAAAACGATTTGTCCTCATTCCGAAATGGTTAAATATGAAATCCATTGTTGCAAAACGTGGTTGCTATGAAACAGTAATAAAATTGATAATGAGAATTTTGAATGAAGGCTTAAGTAAATCAAACATGAAACTCATTACCGGGCCATGTACGTAATACATTTATCGCTAGCTACTTGTAATTTTTTAAAATATTAAATAGCTGAAAATACAACTACAGAAAATAAAAAACTGAGTATACATCTATGCCTGCTTCTTTCCCTTGGGCGGGCTGAACTTGCTGAAACTTTCTTCACCATTTTGAAAGCGCGAAGCTCCCGTGCAACATCTCAATATTTCGGATGATTTTTTTTGATGCAGGAAAAAAGAAAAGGCGCTAAACGCCTCTCAGTGAGCAGCCTTGGCGGCGAGTAGTTTATTGAAACTTTCCTCACTACTTTAACGTCGCGAAGAGCACGTGCAACGCCGGGCCACGCAGCTAGCTACTTGAGGCATTAGCGGGCGAGATGCGTTGTGTTTTGAAATTTTATGAACATTAAATTATATCAAATAATATAACATCAAAATGAGGTAAAAGTTAGGGGAGGGGGACGTTGTGCATTAACATGGCGCAGGAAGCTAATCTAGCTGTCCTGGCAGCTAGTAATAAATATATTTTACAAATATTAAGCACGCAAACATTATGCATATTATGCTTTTTTCAAGAAACAATTAAATATTCTATTTGCATTCTTAACAGTAAGCAATATTTGTTAATAAGTGACTCATATTATAAATTGATTAAAAATCCGTTATGCATTTTTGAAAATTACGTAATAATGACAAAATAAAGCAATATAGAAACCTATAAACGTTTGAAAACTTTTTTACGGTTTTATAAATGGGGAACAGTCTGAAAATGTTTTAAATATTCAAACTCAAAAATAAGATTATTCTGTGAAGATCAGAATATTTCCTTCAAAGCAACGCAACACTAAGTAATTTTGCTTTAAAAGAGGAATGTTGTCTTTAGATTATCCTAGCTGCAGTGAACATTTGATTTGATTTCCTGAAATGAAAGGATAATGTGTTCTGTCTTCTAGCTCATTTAAATATTAAAATTCAAGTTTCCGTTTTGTACTTCAATACCTAAAATATCTATTGTCAGTGTTGCTAAAGTATGTAAAAATATTTTTATTCGTTACTTCAATTGTTTAACATGTTCTTAAGTAAGTAAAAAGTGCTTGTGCGGTTTTCTAAACTACTTAACTGTAGCCTTTCATTAGGATGTAGCATTTAAATAAATTATAAGATTTTTAGAATCTGATTATCTTCACTTGAATTTGTTTTTAAAGCATCTGGTTAGATTTCCAGATTGTCTTCTTCTTTTTTCAAAAATGTCGTGCGAAAAATCATGTATAAAAAATCAAAGCATATTTTAAATAAATCATTTAAAGGAGTAGCAGCTTCTCTGAGATAGCTGTAAAATTTAATAATTACTTAAAACTTATTTAAAAATTATTTTTAACATTTTGACATTACACATTTTTTTAACATTTTTCAAAATATTATTAGAAGACAATATGTTTATTAAATGTGTCTTTGATTTCCCAACATTGGTATTTACTATACTAGAAAGCAACTTAACTTGACACTAAACGTCACTACGCGCGGAGCCAATAAGAGCTCAGAAGCAGTTAAGGATCCCCTCTAATTCGCCAAGTAGGCTGTGACGTTTTATCTAGCTCGTTTTTATTGGCTGACGTCACGCTGACGTCACGACGCCAGTGTCAAGAAACCTTGCAGCGTAGTATAGGCGCATTTAACACTAATTCTTGAATACTGCTGAAATATTGTTTAATGACTTATTAAGTTGAAGAAATGATCTTAAAGCAGTAAATAAAATTACGCATTGTCTTATTCCTAAAAGTAGACATTTGAAACAATACATATTCGCTTATTTTATTTACTTATTTATTTATTTTTGGACATGCATGAATTACAATATAAAATTAAGGTGAAATAACAATGTATTATTTTGTGCATTTTTTACAACAGTATATTTGATCTTAGGTAAGATATAATTGTTGTCGGAACTATACTTCTGTAATATTATGTGCTAAAGATACGTTTTTTTCTTATCGTTTAAATTCTGACTTTTGAAAATAAAATATCAGAATAAACGCATTAAGATTCTTGAATATTTATTCGTTTTCAAAGTAAAACAAGATGGTGGAACAAACTCCTGTTCCCTTTTTTTACGATATCTGCAAAAACAAACATTCCATTGATTTTTCTTCGAATCACAAAGACACGACGATTGGAAGCTCAAAAATTGATGAGGAACAAGAAGTTCAATACTTCCGGATAAGTTTTTAAATTTTTCATTTTCAACGCAAAATGCCTCACTTCCTTAGAAAAAATTGTTACATATTGAAGAGTAAAGATTACGGAATGCTTGCAATTTTGGTAAGTAAAAACCCAGAAGCTCTTTAGCTGCTCAACTGAAAATAAAAGATGCGGTTTTAAATAATTTTTCTGTGAATCCTTTATTGTTAAAGCCTTTTTTTCTTAAATTACCGATCACTCACGATTTTAGTGTGTAATATTATTGGTAAAGTACTTGTACACAATGTAGACACACCCCAAAGAAAATGTATTTGTTTCACCCCGTGTACACATGGCTCCAAAATTGTATGACCACTATGCTTGGACTGTTGACTATCATTATTAAAATTGGCGATCTCTTTATTTTCGTGACTTAATCCAAATGCTTACAAAAGTTTACAAAAAATAACAGATGCTTACAAGTAAGGAACCACCTGTCCTTATTATGGACATCCATGTCAGGACCGTCATTTCAAGTTTTTCCGGGGGGGGGGGCAAAGGAACCACCTGTCCTTATTATGGACATCCATGTCAGGACCGTCATTTCAAGTTTTTCCGGGGGGGGGGGGGCAAAAGGACCAAACACAATGCAACTTCATCAAAAAACATGAAAAATCACGCCCACTTATATGTAACTACATTGATTTCTCAAAGCCGGGGGAGGGGGCAATTGACCCCGCTGCCCTCGCCCCTAAATGACTGGCCTGATCCATGTCTATATAATGGAATGGGTGTTCCTCATGGGCCAACTGCACAAGGGGGAAGAGCCACTCTCTCAAGGAGTTTTAGAGGGAAAGGAGGCACAATCAATATCATCAGAACACTCACTTAAAAAAGGGGGGGGGGGATCTGGGATATTTTTGGTTGTGGCTTTTGGAAAGGTGTAATATTTTTACTCTTTATTTGTAATGTAATGCTATGATAATATAATTAGGATTAAAAATTCCTTAATAAGCATTAATTTATTGCGAATTATCATCTGACACAAATGCTAATAACATACCTTTTTTTTTTTTTTTTGAATTTACTTATTTACTTTGAGAGTGACAACATTGAGATACAACATTTATATGTATATGTAGTATATTAGGATATTAATTGATGCATCGGCTTAGGAATTTTGAGCTAATCGAATATCACGAGGCTTGTTTACTCATCGTAGATGTTCATTTACAATATGTCTAAATTTCTAAGGATAACTAACTAAAATTTCTGATATTGAAAGCTAACTTTGCCAACTATCCCCAAATTCACAACAATGTCTAGTTTTGTGCTAATATTTTTATTTGTCAAAAACTTAAATTATTCGTAAGATCACCAAAGAGTGTTCCAAATCTTTCAATACATTTAAGCAACAAATAAATTGTATAATTGTGTTATTTCCATTACAATCTTTTATTTTAACGATTTGGTTCATCAAAGGTTTTAGAAAAGCTTTATGTTTCAATTTGCATTTGAAGGTTGGGTTTCAGCTGAAAGAAGTATTCCAGACACACTTTTAAATGAGCTCCAATCTTATGTGCTTGAAGTTGATTAAGCTAACAATTAAATGTTTCTAAAAATAAATGATGAATAAACTACTTTTAAATGCAGTTTATAAATTCTCTTCAGTAAAGTAGGCCAAAGGAACGGTTGGCGGAAAATATAGTTTAAAAAACAAGATCTCGTAATTTGTAAACACTGAGAAAAGTGGAAACAATTTCTAAAGCCCTTATTTTAAAAACTTTTTTGAGCAATATTTGTCAGAACACTTCAATACTTTACAAAAGCGAAAATAGGAAAGTTAAAGTTTAATTTTCAAAAGAGCTCGGGGACAGAATACATTATCCATCTATTCCAGATAATCTAATATTATGCTTACGCAGCTAGGAGACCTCAAAGACATCATTTCTCTTTCAAAGCTAAAGTAATTAACGTTGTTGCTTTGAGAGAAGATGTTCACTATTTTCAGTATAATCTAATTTTTTGCTTCTAAATATTTAAAAGACTCCCGGGCAACTCTTGCCTGCAGCACATTTATCAAGGAATAAAACAGTTCAATTGGCTATTATTGATTGTGATTTATTTCTCTACTTATATACAATTTTATAAGTCAAGCTCATATAGATACGTACAACTAACATTTCATTTTTACTTTTTAAGGAAGGACATAATGTCATGGAATTTTTCGTACAGTCTTGTCAATGTTTATTAAAAAAAAAATGTGCATAATTGATTATTTTAATTCTTAGATACGTACCATTTTTTTAAATATAGCTTTAGAAGACATTTCTATACATTCCGTACGAATATTTTACAATCCATACAGCAAAGGCATGTTGCACCATTAAATGATATCAATTTGACTGTTACAAAGGCCAGTCTAAAAATTAAAAAAAAGAAGATAAACGTTATGCGTGTTACATATAGATTTCTGATCAATATGATTAAAGACAATAAACATTTATTTCTTAAGCAGATAACTGTCATTTTGTGTTGAAAGTATTCATATTTTTTCGTGACTGAATCATGGCTAAAAAAAGCCAAATAGCTAAATAAAAAAATCCTTGGTGAAAAATATAATGTTGAAAACCTATGCACAATGTGCATTAATGGATTAACAGTCTGTTGCTGTTAACTAAATTATAAAATTGATATGTTATTACTAGTTCAAATTAAGCTATACATAACTCAAAAAGAAATATCATACATCATCAATAAATATTGGGCGATGAGATGAAACTTTATTTACCTGCTCGGGGCAAGTAATATAGCTGCAACAAAATGACAGCAATGTATCATCTTTAGAAACACCATAGCGTTGCTGGTTTATTATCTTTATGTTTAGATTGAGCTTGTGTAGAAATAAATTTATATGCATGATAAAAAATTGTTTTACTACATAATTAAATGCCAAAATTTGAATCTCATCAGTAACAAGCGTTTCCTTTTAGGATTGTTCTACATTGCAAAAAAAAAACATCCCTTACGAGAAAAGATGATTATAATTTCGAAAACTTGTCACAGGAGAACAATATCTCTAATTTTTGTTAATTTATGATGAATGCAATATGTAAAATTTGGAAAATTTTCTTTTAATTCAAAATGAATTCTGAATCAACGAAATAAAAAAGTTTTGACTCCGTTGGACTCGTTAAGAATTTACGCAAATCAAAGATTAAATGCAAATTAATGAAAGATAATTTAGTTCTCCCTTATTTACTCCTCGATATTATGTAAGCTCTGAGAAACATGCTTCCAGGTTTGAAATACAGTAGAACTTCGGTATCTCGATAAGCGGATAATTCGACTACCTCGGTAAGTCGACAGTTGCTTTACCAGTGGTTGGCACAATGTTAATTTCGGTGGGTGCAAACCTCTCTATTGACACACATTTACAGAAACCTCTATAAGTCGACCCCCACTTGCTATTTTAAGTCCACTTTTTGCTACTGATATTTTTCGCCGTAACCTTTTCTGAGAATTCTGCTGCTCATTGGTCAGTTAATTCATTGTTTTCCCCCATTTTGAGAACACTCATTAGTACCCAGAGAGAGCCACCGCACTTTGTGCTGCTGGTGCAGTCCCAGAGCTAGGAAGGGGTAGGAAAAATGAACTCAAGGCAGCCCAGAAGAGAAACAAGGTAGCACCAGCACGGCACATGTTTTTAAAACAAGTGAGAGCAAGGCCTATCTCTTTGACAAAGAGTTCTTTTCTTTTTCAAAACGTATGTATTAATTCCTAATAAAGTATTCAAAAATGTCCTATTTATTCTGCTAGATTATTTTCAAATAGATGAATAAGTAAAAAAGAAAGGAATTAAGAAACATTTACTGAAATTAATTTTTACGACATTGATAGTAAGGTCTAGGAAATAAGCAATACAGAAAACATTACAATGATTGAAATTATGAAACCACAGCAAGTTGACACCCGCTTAACTCGACACATTTTTGCGGTCCCATGCTGTGTCGAGTTACTGAAGCTCCACTGTATTTTGTTATCTTCTAATACAAAGCAAAAGCTATAAAAAGGTGGCTGAAAAAAAATAGTAATTTTTGATTCATGTACTTATAGTTTAAAAAGCTTCTGATATCACATTTTTTTAACGTCTTCCTTTATCTTGGTATGTATAACAAACAAAACTTTATTTATACAATAAGTCTAAAAATGATGATACATTAATGTATAGCAGACACAAGCTTTTATCATTATGAAAAATATTTGTCAAGGAATTTAAAATCCTAAAATTAGTTTAAAATGTTGACCTTTTTTAATGTTTCTTAAATAAAACCATGATCGAAATTGTGTTAATCAAACTACGAATGCAATTAGGAAATGCCCAAATATTTGAAAGTTTTGTAATTAAAGATTAATACTGATGATGCATGTACTTGTCTCTCTAAATATCTTAAATTGTAACAAAGATAAAATAAAATAATTAGGCAATTACGTGACTCTATTAACTTTCATAATGCTCCAATAAAGCAAATTTAATGAAAAAAGACCGGTCTTTGTTTATTCGTCTAAAAAACATGGCATTAGCATATACTATTTTCTGCGTTAACATGGATAAAGAGAAAAAAACTATAGCGTCTAAATATTTCAGGAAATCCGCAAGGCAAACACTTCATTGATCTCTTATTGATTCTTTTCTTTACAGTTGAAAGACACGATCATTGGAAGCTCAAAAATTTATTAGAAAAGAGAAGCTCAATACTTGCGAACCTGTTTTCCAATCTTTCATTTTGAACAGAAAATGTAATATGTCAGGAGAAGAAATATTACATACACGAGTATAAAGATTGCGTACTGAATGCTGGGTAGTTTCAATAAATGTGAGCATGCAAGACTTTTTTTTTTATATTGAAAAGGGCAAATACTTTTCAATGTATATGAAATCCGAAAGATTGAAGGAAAAGAAAAACATGTAACAGCCTAAAAATTTCAAATAGTGCGTCAATACAACACTCATTTTATTTTTTTTAAGCGAAGTAAGAATAATTGAAATACTATTTTAATGTGAACATATGCAATATAATTGGAAAATTATATTAGATGATTTATTTACTTATTTTAGCTTTCAGTTTTCAGTTTCTCATGCATTATTAGTTTGACCATTGAAAATAATTGATATTTAACATGGGGAATTGATCACCAGATAAGTTTAAAGGTTAACTTTAAGGTTGCCAGTTTACATAGCGGCCTATCAGAAGACCATGTTCCACCCAAGAGGAATCATTACTAAGAACGAGTGTGTTGATTACAAATTGAAAAAAAAAAGGTTGATAATTTTCTTAATGTAAGCCTAAATGCTGTTAAACCGATCAGCACTAACGAATACGAAACAAATTATTATTATTTAAAAACGAAATTGCCAGTTCAAGGCGAATTATGTCCTCAAGCCAGGCAGTTCGCCCCACTCCACCGGAGTGTATGCTTCACTTCGAATACATTACATAGTACGTGAGTAACATTTAATAAAACTAACTTTAAATTAGGAAAAAATAAGAAATTGAATTTTTTTGTCTTATACTTATGACTTTCAGGACTATTATGTTTCTAAAACTTTCTGAAATCATTGCACATTTGATTATACATTGCTTAGTTCTTGCTTGACAATTCACTTATAAACGCTGCTTTCCAATGTAAAATATTTCAATGAAGGTTCAAATATTGCCTTCTAAACTACCTTTTATGTTTTTCTAAAAATAGTGAAATGTGTTAAATGGACTATATCGTAAAAAAAAATATATATATATATATATATCTGGAGCAAAGAACTTTAAATGGCTAAATGTTTTGTGTCTAATTTATGTACAAATGAAGAAATCAAAATTAATGCTGATTAATCTGCTATATAAGTATTTGATTCAACTGGTGATTATTTAATCAGCGCAGGTTTAATTAAAAACGTTTTCCGACTATCTAATTACAGAAATTTTGTACATTTTCATCCTATAACCTTTAAGTTTGATATAGAATTGCCTATTAGCGTTTCAAGCAGCACAAGAGCCATTGACTATGTGTGACAATTAGGACCTCAAAGATGAGTCTCAACATCTGTTTCTGATTCACTCTAAAGCAATAAATTAATTCTCTAAAGTGAGATTCTATGTTAGTTAATTTGATCATCTACATGAATTGCTATACATAAAAGGGATTAACATCATTTGCAGTTAGGGCTTTGAATTATACGCAGACTAATTAGGAACGGAATTAGTCTGTTATGGGTATGTTTCTGTCTTGTTTAAACTTGGATAATTGGAAATACACATCCCTTTTCTATCTAATCATTTGCCTGAATTTCCTAATGTTTACTGGCGTAGTGCTAATAGATATTGAGCAGTATTAATGCATATTCTGGAATATGTATCACTTAATCATTTACTTGGTTTTGCATTTTTTATATTTCTGATCTTAACCCTTTAAGCAGTTTGCCCGTACAGTGTACGTGCTACCCCAAATTGGCCTCATCTGGTTTGCCCGTACGGCGTACGGGCATCGATATTTTCTGATTTCCTTTTCTGGTTTGCCCGATTTTTTCATTATTGAAAGAGACTATTTAGAAGTATTATTTTTAAACAGATGGTGTGGCTTGTGCATGTAAATGAAATGCTTTTCATCCGGGTTTTTCTATGTAGCGGGAAAACGGGAACTGTTTGTTCTACTATATGCCGTGCTTGTGAATCTTCTGGAAATTATGGATGGGATAGACGACGAAAGTACTTTTTTGTTATATGATGAACTAAATTCGGTTCCGATACAGATATTTCTTCTAATTATGAAAAGTATAAGAAGTATAAGATACCATGTAGAATTTACTTGAAAAAAGCAAACGTTTAGGGGTTTTGTGACCAAAATTGTAAAATAAAAAATGTTGTAAAATCATTAACAAAATAAATAAATAAATAAATAAAAAATTCTTAATATTCTTATTCTGTTAAGTATGGTACTTAACTTATATGCAATAAAAAAATATGCCTTTTTTGAAAGCATTTCTAATAAAATAATTGACCTCTTAAAGGGTTAAAGCCAAAACTGACAAAAAAAGTTTGCTAAATCACGGTTATTATAACTTATTCAAGTGATTTGAATGTTGTTTTGATAAAAAAATACATTACTGTCATTTAGGAGATGTTTTGAGAACTCCCGGTTAAATTCAGACCACGTCTAACTTTTTAGTATACAATAGAGTCTGGCTTTGCAAAAGATGCGTTCCAAGACCCCTTTGCTAAAGTAGAAAGTTCGTGTTCTAGAAAATATGTGTACATATTTTTTTTCATAAACATTCCCAATGCTTTTAAATTTTTATAAACACTCCTTAAACTGCTTTAAATCATTGTTTAACTATAGATAACAGTTCATTTTTGTAACTTAACATCTGTGGTAACATCTCTCTTCCTCGACTCTATAATCCGCAATACAAGAGCAGCTTACATTTTTATTATGTTTCCATATTACTTAGACACATCTCTGCGAGATTGACTTTAAAGGGCTTCATTCTCTCAACTTTTAATAGATAGTACAGGAGATCCCCTCATCTCTAATTGTCGTGCTACTTTCGACGCAATTTTTAGTTGTTTTTAAAATTTATTAGAATATAACTGCATTACATCATATAAATATGCTATATTTATATTTATAATAATTATATTTCATTCCCTTCATAATTCGAAAAAGTAAAAATTTATGAGAAATGCAAACGCAATAACTATCCACTTCTTACGCGCCGAGATTCCTTTCAAACAATGTTAGTGTTGCGTGTGTGGAATTCGCGTTAGCTCTAACTTTCGCTACAAGTAAACACTCGCGTTATAGCCATTTCGCGTAAAAATAACCTATATCGCGAGAAACGCGTTGTAGTGTTGGTACTAGATTTTTTTGAGGTTGAATTCCAGTGCTGCCCTCTGCTGGCATGGTTATAACAAATTTTCTAGTCCCCCTACTAAGCAATAATAATTATTATTTCTCAAAAGTGTATACGTCGCTCTGTAAAATGTAAGAAAAAAAAAACAAGTTAGTATTTAGAAATTATTTTGAAATACTGACCTATAGCTGCTGATATCCTACTAATTTTTTGAATAAGTAACGTTATAACCATTTATCAGACATTTTATTAATTATAAGTATGGGACTTTCTTGGTTTTGACGTAGAAGCTTTGCTTTAATTGCCATAGGTCATTAGTTCGACTCCCAAAACGGCTTTGGTGCTATTTCTTCTCTTTGTGCAGAAAGTATTTGTTGAGTTATCATATATCGTAATAAAGAAATCTACGATATCATCCTTCCATGGTACAGCACGACAAAAACAAATACACCTATATTGTGCATTTCACAACATCTTTAACAGTTTATTTATTAATAATTAGTTAAACAATAAAAAAGAAACATATTTTAATTTTACTAACTCTATCATGGTGACTTGAAAGATATTTCAATTAAGTATACAAGCTTATATGAAAGTCAAAAATCTGGTAAAAGTTGACAATAGATGCATACGTTGTTTTCATTGTGACAGCGCCCGCCGGCTCCATCGCGTTTACGAATGAATGTTTCGTAGCAAAGACTTACGATTAACGTTGCATTTCCAAAGCTGTCCGAAAGAAAAAAAAGTTTCACTTCTTTATACGCTTCTTTATATTTCATTAGGTCACACTGCCCTATTTCTGTCTTCTCTAAGCGTATTATGGGCATCAAATATGATAAAAACATGTTTTACTCGTGTCACAACCGTCCCCACGCAATTTGTCACAACCGACCCCAACCCACTACTTTTGAAAACAGCAATCGCCATGGCAATACAAAATAGCCTACATAAAAAGTAATCACTGCTATTTCACTATTAAGGTTCACTACTAAAGGGGAGAAAACTTTCATTTCTCTATCTGTACCCATTCAACAGGAATTACTAAAAGACATCGAACAAAAAAACTTTCTTTTGACTGTTAAAAAGTAACCAACCCCTCTGCTAGCGTTAATGTCGCTCGATGGCTACCGCAATGCTTTGACACACATTCAGACAAACATACTGATACTCTATCTCTTTGCTTCAATCAGGTATTAATTATAGTTTAGCTAATATGACGACTGTCACAACCGCCCCGCGTCACAACCGTCCCCAGTCTCCCCTACTGTCTAATCTTTTATCGTACGTCCATAGTCGCATTTGCGCATGCCCGAGGTCTCTTCTGATTTTTCCAAAACAAGGGTGAAATGTAAAAGTAACATTCAACCACGAAGTAAAAACTGAAAGCACTTGCAAGTGCGTCTCCTAAGAGCCTGCCTTTTGAGGTTGGACAGCAGGTGATCATCAACAGTCACACATTTAAGACATCGTTCCAAGGTAAAAGTGTGTGCAGTAAATCACTGGTGAAAGTCAACATTCTTCGATTTCGGTCTTTCACAATAACATATTGTGAAAGCCCGAATTGAAAGAATAAGGCAAAGTTCCTTAGGATGTTGCAGCAAAATCTTTAATTAGTCACATCTTGCTCTCGTCGAAACGTGCTACAAAATACGAATTTAATTCTAATAATTGTATAGGAAACATAAGAATTATTTCTTCAAGTTTTTAAATGTATGTGCACATTCAAATACAAACTTTTAAAAATGTAATTCTTATGCAAATACTTTTTCTGAGAAGTGCAAACAGGAAGTTAAATAAAGATGTCCTTTAAAATGAATATCACACGCGGAGAAGAATGTCACTGTTTACTTTATCTTCATTTCACTGTATAGTTAAACATTAATCAGTATCATTAAAATTATCTTACTCTTGGAAAGCTCTAGGATGCTTTGTTGATGCTTACAAAGATTTAAAAGACAACTGTGTCGAAAAATAAAGTGTTTAACAAGTTTAATGCTGTATCCTTTTCATCGCTTATTGGTCCCTGAGGAATCGTTGTTCCATCATCAACTAGTTTCCCACTAATTTGAAGGTGATATATCTCGGAGGATTACAAGGACAGATTGCTTCGAGCTTTGAAACACGAAATAGGCAATGAATGTATGCGAATTTATTTCATTGCGATGTTGTTTAGCAATGACTATTTTTGAGTAAAATGTAAATCAGTGTTTTTTTTTTTTTTTCTATTTGAAGATAGTAATTAAAACTGTAAATGGTAAGTGAATAAATTGAAGTTACAATTGTATAAGTAGATTTATGGTTTAAATTTTTAAACTGTATTGATGCCCATATACTTAAATTCATTTGAGCAGAATGAAAGTTCATATTTATATGAATATTTTTAACTACACATTTAAACACTGTAGAAAACTTTAATCGGCTCAGAAATATTAGTTATAATTGTGAGTATAGAAAATAAATATATAAGCACATGCATTTATAAATTTAATAAGTAGTTTTATGGTTTTAATTCTTAATAGGTAATAATGCACTTTTAGTCAACTCAAAAGTTCTTAAATACGTTTATATGCTCTACTGTTCATATCATTCCTGCAGATTTCGAACTTACAACTGATAACGAAAAAATGTGTTTGTATATTACCCAAAATTTTTGCTTCTGAAACATTGCGCATTCGAAAGCATCTCTTGTTTATCACTTTAACGATGGTTCAAATGTAGTTTAGATTTAAAGATTCCAATAGCTTTTCCTGCAAACTATAAAAATTTATAAAATCTTGAATCGGTTTCTGACAAACTGTATATTTGCAATCAGAGTAAAAAAAGCAGTAATTAGAAATATTGCAATTGCCAATATTGTTTAAAAAGTGCAGTGTAAGTTCATTTTAATATCATATCAATGTTTTTAAATATATCTTCCCATCTGTTCTTGTACTATCGTAATTAAAATTTTATTATTATTTACTTTTTAATTGAAGATAATATGAATTTAAAATCCTTCATTATCAAATTGTTTCTGAGTTTAATGATTAAATTTTGGAAAATATCTTCAGCTTTGCAGCTGTAATAAACAATTTAGACACAAATATTCCATCAATTTGTATAACCTGTCCTGGGTTATTCTTGAAATTACCTTTGTATCTAATGTATAAAAGGTATAAAATATTATTTTCTTCATCTAAGTTTAGTAGTCCTGAACGGGTTAGAAAGTGTTAGACATAATGCGCGAATATTAGTTTGTCAAACACTTTTTTAAATTAAAAAAGGAAGAAGAAAGAAACTGATTCCTAAGAGTCGTGTAAAGAATCTATCAACACCATATTATATTTCTCCGAACCAAATAAAACAAATCAATACTAATTAATCGAAACTTATGCTTCGTAAATAACTTATGCTTCGTAAATTATTAATGCCCTAAAAAAGGTAAAAGTAAACGCGTCGATTGATATATGTGTTTTGGTGAAAAAAAACTATAAAGAATCACTAAAAGGTTTTGAGTGAACGTCGAAACCAATAACTAAAAACCTAGTTGTAAATTGTTTAAGATAATTGTACTTTAGTACCAATAGTTTTGAAAATATGCCAAACACTTTCGTTATTACTTAAGTTACCCATTGCGCAATCATTTATCAGTATAGTTGTTTAGTTTTTGCCTCTCATTTTTCGACCTTCAAGATGTAACAAGAATCTCGACATATCATCATTAACTTCCGAAAGGCAAACAGAACGTAATTAAATTAAGATTCCTCACGGACCAGTGCTCATTAGTAATGAAACAGTGTTGAACTTGTTAAATACTTTAATTTTCAGCAATACTGACTGAATTCTTTGGAGTGTAACTTTAAGAACCTTAATGAAGGTTACTTAATCTCTTCACAAAAGCGATATGTTTCAGTGCTGCTGATTACTAGCTAAATCAGATGGTTATTTAACGATATAAGACGGGATAAAATTTAGAAGTTTCTCTTGCATTTGCGAATGAAGTAAATCTGAATCATACTTCAGCATATGAAAAGTTCTTTTGTTTTTCATCGTTGGTTAAATTTATTATAACCGTACATAAAGTAACGAACTTAATAACGTTATTCTACAAAATAAGTTTTCAATTGCGTTTCTTTCACGGTATAAGTATGTCACGATGCATAAATATGTTCATCAATAATGAAGTGAAGGTCATTTGATTTTTAACCAATTGATTTTTTTTTTCAAAAAAAATTGTTCCTTGTTTTTTTTTTTTTTCATCATACTTTATGAAATTAATTTTGAAGTTTTTTTTTTCGATCTCGTTTCAATTCATAACAAGTGTTTAATACCCTGTAGTATAGGAAATGGTACGAATCTTCATCGGTATGCATATATAAGTTGAATAGCTTATATTACTGCTTCTTTTTTTGTTTTACCTTTTTTAAGAAGAAAGAAACCAAACTCGAAATTTTACTGTTATATATTTAGAAGACAATTATCTAGGATTCGAATACATACGTTAATAATTTCATTTTTTCTTTCATTACCTCTCAGTAAATGCTTTGTTATAATTACAACTAACGGTTTTAATGCCACGAAGAAAAGTTCTAAAGTAATCCAGAGATCAAATTGCTTGAAAAAACTGTGTCAGGAAAGTACAGAACAATTTTAAGAAGAAAATAAGCGAAGATTGCAAAAAAAAAAAAAAAAAAACATGATAAAGCATCAAGAAGAGAAAAAAAAAGAAAACTCGAGGATAAATGAAGAGCCTATGTATAATGGAAAGAAAATCTTCAAATTATTTACAGCACAACTTGTTTTGAAACAGTTCTAATTCTGTAAATTAGATTTTAAGAAGTCTAATAAAATTAACAAGTATTGTTTGTAATTAAAGTCTAATACACAAAAAGGTTGAGTTAAAAAAAATATGAATCTGCAGCTGCACTCTGTTTTAAGAGTATTTAAACTCTTCACAGCCGCTTATGTGGTCTGTAATAAGGTTAGCAGTATATTTTAAATTAAATTAAAAAATAAATAAATAAATAAAAATGATATAATCCATCATTAGTTGTACATTCACTATAGTATAAATAAGCGGCGTTTTTAGATATCTGAAAAGCTTTATTCTTAATCATATCCTTCATTTTTAAGGTTTGAAATGTGTGTTTTTTTTTTTTTTTTTTGACAACGGGAAATAAAAATAACTTATTTAAGAAGGTACGTTGCTATTTATTAATTTATTTATAAATAATATTTTTTTTTGTTCATTTGTTTTACTTATTGACAATAGACTAAAAATAAAATCCGACTTGTTTTATTTTTACCTAAAAGAAGGAACACGAAGGAACGATTTTTTTTAATAAGAAGTATTTCTATGAGGTTTTGTAGTATTTTTTTCGATTACTTACTTTTTCGTATCGATTTTATTAAATGAGAGAGGCATATTTTGTTTTTAGAAATAAGAATTAAATACTGAAAATGTAAGTTTGCCATATGCTAGTATGTCAATGTTGGTAAGGAGCCTATAGAGGGTAGTATGGTTCGTTTAGTTCTGGACGAGACATCTTGTGTACATATACAGATAGGATTGCAAATACTTATCTTTGAACTTTTTTTATTATATATTTTGATATACCATTGAATAATGGTATATTCTCTTGATTTTTTTCATGTTTATACCGCAATAAAGCTGATCCCGAACAACTCAACTACCTTTCTAACTAATCAAACTTAAGTTATCAATAATAGTTGCTTAAACTACGTAAAAAATATTTAATCTTGTGTTTTAAAGAAATGAGGTAACTTTGATATTCGAATAAGTTATTCACATATATATCCTTAAGTCATGGAATGATAATCCGACAAAGAGCGGATCTAAAAATATACACGAAGCAAAAGCTTTGAATTTTATTCACTTAAAAAGCTTAAGTTTGTTGGGAATATATTTAACATTTCATTAATTACGTTCTAAACTTAATTTAATTATTTAAATTAAAAGAATTTCATTTGTTTTCCGCCTAGTTTTTTCATTATAGCCTCATGAAAATTCCAGCATTTGCAACTAATGAAGAACATTTTCTTCGAAAATTAATTACTATGTTCTCCATATAAAAACTCAATTTCCGGAGTTTTAAATTAAATATTCATTCTTCATTTTCCGGGCTTCATATTTAAATAATTTAACGAAGGGCAGCGGACAAAAGTTAAAAAGATTTCTTTAAAAACGACAATGCTAATTTACTTTCTTGACACTATAATAGAATTAGGTTTGAAATAAAGAATACTTTTTAAAACAAAAGTAAGAAAAATAATTATACTAACAGATCAAAATAATCCAAGAGGAAGAAAATACAGAATAAAAATTCATTATTTATATTTTGATCTTGATTTAACTTTTCTCTGATATAATTGACTTAGGGTGAATTGGGGTAATTGCGTACTCGGGGAAAATGTGTACTCATTTGAAAAAAGGAGGAAAAACTGAAGCTTATCTAGTGATCGTCATTTGGAATCATATAAACATATATCACCAACACATCCTATTCAGTCACTATAATACCAGAAAAAAATGCAAATAACAAGATCTTCCACCCAAACTACCTTTATCACAAAAAACTAAAATCACACACAAACTTTTCACAAATTAAACAGTTCAGCATTGTAACACCACAAAACCTACATCTTATACTACATAACAATTAAAACACACCAATCCTACCTAATATACACAAAAAATCATCCGAAACTAAAACATACCAATTCTAAACCTATTAAACTCAAATCACTGATTAATCAACCAACCAAAATCACCCCTAATTAAAATACACAAATTTGTCACCTAAGAACTCCCCTACACCCGATTCATCATCTAAACTATATAATGTTCATATTTTAACTAAGAATATAAACCATCAACTTTTAACATAAGAATACCTAAAAATCTATACACCATCGCATACAACCACGTCAAAAAAAAAGAAAATATGATAAATAATACAACACGTATAAACTCACCAATTTATAATTACTATTAAATACTTATCAAAGTAACTTTAAAAATAGTAATTCAAATACAAAAACCTACAAAAAAAAACAAATCTTTATCTACCAAACCAAACTCATCATCCCAAATCCATCAAAAAAAAAAAAACCCTATAACCCACCCCTTCCACACAACCACACCACACACAACCCAACACACACCACCACCACCTCTATCCTTATTACATACATACAAACATACATAATAACCTCTCTACTCTCCCCCCCTAACTTACTCAAAACCATCCCAATTCCCCCCAACTAAATACTCATACTAAAATCCCACTCCTCTCAAAAACTCCCCAACCAAACTAACAAAAACACAACTCCAACAACTCTTCCCAACTCACCCCACTTTCCTCCCACAAACCACCCCAAAACCCTAAACATACCAACTCCCTCAATCCCAAAAATCCCCCCATCCTAAAAAACTCCTAAACACCTCACACCTTCTCTCATACCCCCAATAAAAACTCCACCTTCCAACCCTTCAACCAACCTACCCTCCTCCCCCTCAACACCCCATTAATCCACTCTCCACCCCAAATAAATCCCCTCTCTCATCCCATCCAACAAAACACCCTTCCCACCCAAAACCATAATAACCCATTAACTATAACACCAACAAAAATAAACTAACAAAAACCTCTAATCCTCTACTACAAAAATCACACCTTACTACAAAAAACTTCCCCCACCTTCTTACTACAAAAAATTCCCATAAACCCACACCACCATCAACCAACCCCTCAAATTCTTCAAAAAAAAAAAAAACAAAAACACTCAAATCCAAACCTCCCACAATCAAAATTCCCCTAAATTCCCCTACTACTTCTCTACACACTCCCAAACTCTCTCCCTTTTAACCCCCCTCCCCCCTCAACCCCCCACACTACACCCAATCTCCCAATCCACTAACAAAAACCCTATAAACCAAACTTCCCCATACAATAAAATAAAAACCCTACTTCCCTTCCCAAAAAAACAAACCCCAAATTACCTCAAACATAATTAAACATATCTCCCCCCCAATAACAACAAAACAAAATTAACAAAAATATCACACAATTTTAATCAACTCCATAACCCTTTTATAAAACCCAAAACATTCTACCCACCTATAACAAACCCATCCCCCTATCACATCCAATTCTCTCCCAATTCTCACACACTCCCTCAAAATTACTCCCTACAAATCCTCCCAAATTCTCCCCAATTCCCCAAAAAAAAAAAAAACAAATTAACCCAAATTCTACAATTCTCACAAAATCTCCCCCACCATCCATCATAACCCCACTTCTCACAAACTTCTCAACCACCAATACCCCCAAAAAAATCCAATAAATATTCCCCACTTTCACACCCATAAATCCAATAACACAATCACCACCCTCCACAAAACTCCAACCTTCAACACCTCCAAACCTACCCCCCTACTATACTTAACCACCCCCAAAAACACACCAAATCCATCCAACACTAATCCAACACCCACCCCACTCTACAAAAAACATCACACACCCACAAAACCCCACCCAAAACCAAAACACCCCTTCCCCCTAATCAAACACACTACACCCACCCACCAAAACCCACCAACACCACAAACCCAACCCCCACCAAAAACCCCAAAAACAACACCACCCACCCACCCACAACAACACCAACCACCAACCCAACCCCACAAACCACCACCCAAACCACACCCCAACCCACACAACACCCCACCACCCCACCAAACCCCAACACCCCCCCAACACAACACCACCACCACAAAACCCACCCCAACCCAAAACCCACCCACCCCAACACCAACCAAACCCCCCAACACCCCACACCCCACCAACACACCCCCCCACACCCCACACCACCCAACCACCCCCACAACAACCACACCAACCACCACCAACACCCACCCACACCCCCACCACCCACACCAACCCACCCAACACCCCCACCCCACCCCCACCACCCCCCCCACACCCCCCACAACACCCACACCCCCACCCACCCCACCACCCACCCCAAACCCACCACACCCCCCCACCCCCACACCACCCCACACCCAACACACACCCCCACCACACCAACCCCACCACCCCACACCCACCACCACACCACCCACCACACCCCACCCCACCCACACCAACCACCCCACCCACCCCCCCAACACCCCACCCACACACCCCCCACCCACACCCAACCACCCCCCCACACCCCCCCCACCACACACCCACCACCCCCCACACCACCAACCCCCACACCACCACCCCCCCACCCACACCACACCCCAACACCACCCCCCCCACACCCACCCCCCCACCACACCCACACCCACCCACCACACCCACAACCCACCCCACCCCACACCCACCACACACCCCCCACCACCCCCACCCCAACCACCCCACACCACCACCCCCCACCCCACACACCACAACCACAACACCCACCACCCACCAACCAAACCCCCACCCCACCAAACCCCACACCCCACCCACACCCAACACCAACCACCCCACCCACAACCCCCAAACCACACAACCCCACACCCCACCACCCCCCACCCCAACCACCAACAAACACACAACACCCACAAACCCCAACCCACACACAAAACCCCACATCCAACAAAACTACTCTAACTCCACCACCAACAAAAAACTAACCACCACAACCCCCAATACCCCCACCTCCCCCTCCCCCAAAACCCATCACAAAACCACTCCCCCACCCCCCCCCCACCACAATACTCCCCAAAACCACACCTCCTTACACACCACCACATCAACAACCAAACAAAATCCAATCAACCCATTATACCAATCCTAAATCCCCCCTCCTAAATCATAACTACATACCCCCCCCTCCTCCCCCTAATACAACTACACCCCCCACCCCAACCCCCCCCCAACCATTACAAAATTCCCCAACAACTCTACCAATCCCCACTAACCCCCACAATCCCATCAAACTAAAAACCCAACCATCATAACCTCTACCCAAACTTCCACCCCCCATTCAACATAACTACTACTCCCCTACCCAAACCCAACCCACTTACCCCTCCCTTCATCTCCCACCATACACACTCACCACATTACCTCTACACCCTAAAATTACAAATCAAAATCCCAAAAACCAACATACTTCATACCAATCCCAAACAAAAACCTCAACCACCCACCCCACATTACACCATCAACACCAAACACCACCCATTCAAAAAAATCACTACCCATTCCCTTTCTATATTCATTCTAATTTTACATTACCTCCCTTAATTCCTCTCTACCTCACACTCCCTCAAATACCCTCTCACAAACAAAAAACCTATATCCCACACCAATCTCCACCTAACACCAACAAACACATCCCTTCCACATAAAACACTCATCTCCCACAATTCATCACTTATTTACCCACTCTCCAAATCCCACACTCCTCTCACATCCAATAAAACTCCCCACACCTCCCATCTAACTCAAAATCTCCTACTTCCTCACAACTTCCACCAAAAAACACATATCCACACCAAAACAAATATCACAAATTGACCAACTGTCACCAAGAAGTTAAATTTTAGTTTGGTACTAGTATTCTGCTATATCATCCAACATTTTCAAATTTTAAGTTCTCCTAAGACCAATCACTGATTCCAGGGAGGAATTTACTTTTCCGATTTTTTTATGTAGCAGCCCCATTATGCATTAATTTTAAGAATACAAATAAATAAATTTGTGTGAAGGCCCTTCTAAACTTTTCTTGTGTCAATCTTTCTTGGAAATAATTGTCTTAAGATGCATTAATTTATTGTTACATATTGACATATCGGCATATGCTCTCAACTCCCCAGACTTACCCAAATTTTCTAAAACTGTTACAGTATAACTTAAAATATTCAAATAATGTGTTAATTAATGCTACTGTATTGTTTTAGCACAAAAATCTTTGTTTATTCCTGCTTTAAAATACTGTTTTCTACTTTCAAATCAGAGATGTTACGTCTGTAACACCACTTTGTTTCGTCCGTAACAAGTTTATGAATTTTTTTCACAAATTCGGCAGTCAAAATCCACACAATCTTTATGGTTTTAGAAAGCTTGAAGTCTCTAGAACACGTATTAAAAAAAAAAGTTCAAAATTTCCGTATAATTCAGAGGAATATTGTAAGTTGTATGACATAGTCGAGTTTTTGCTGTTTTGTGAATTACGTCTGTAACAGGCAGTTTTTAATTTCTGTATTTTTTTGTATTTAAGCAATCTGCACGCAAATTTAATGTAGCATAAACATCATCATGTTACACTACAGGAAAAAAAATTGAAGACTTTCATCAGCCCAAACCAGAATTATTTGTGTTCAAAGTCTGCGATTGTTACGTCTGTAACGATGTAATTGCCCTTTAGTCATACGAAATATAGACTTCACCGGACATTTTCACATTGAAGTTAAGTCACTCATGCATTTGGGGGATGACAAGAAGGGGAGTCGGAAGAAAAACCGTTTTTTGACCCTAACTCTTTAAAAATAGCTCGGAATAATCTATGAATTTCAGTAATTAATTAGCATACTATGTATAATTACTGTACAAATTTTTATGAACGTACCACTCATACTTCCGAAGATATGAAACATTTTTTAAAAAACGGCAATTTTATTTGAAGGGTTTCTGCTCATAACACGCAGAGTTTTTGATCAAACCTTATCAAAACTTCAGGAAAGATGACAAAATACAATAGAAAGAACATATTAAAACGGTAAATAAAAATATTAAAAATCCGATGAGATATGAACGTTAACAGGAAATAAATTTTCACGGCGCATGCGCGAACGACAGAAATTTATAACTACAAAATATTGTAGCCTGGTTTATACTGCAGCTTATAAAAAAGTTCCAGTTGAATATCCTGAAAATTGAAAAAGATATCAGCGATCTAGTGAGCTGTATTTCATTCATTCACAGACAATACATAAATGGCGAGGGTTGTCCACAAATAGTGTGGTGACAATCGAGCATTTTTTTCAATGTTAAATTGTATACAGTTTGAAAATTTATATTCGGCATAGAAGTCACATTTCGCCTATTCGGTCAAAAAGACCTTATACGTAGGTGGTCAAAAGTATCCGGACACCCCCTGAAACGTTGGTTTTGAACGATGACGCAATAACCTTTAATTTAAAAATAGCTCTTTGTGGACAGACCCTCACTTTTATGTATTGTCTGCGAATGAATGAAATACAGCTCACTAGATCGCTGATATCTTTTTCAATTTTCATGATATTCAACTGGAACTTTTTTTATAAGATGCAGTATAAATCAGGGTACAATATTTTTGTAGTTATAAATTTCTGTCGTTTGCGCTTGCGCGGTGAAAAATTATTTCTTTTTAACGTTCATATCTCATCGGATTTTTAATATTTTTATTTACCGTTTTAGTATGTTCTTTCTCTTGTATTTTGTCATCTTTCCTGAAGTTTTGATAAGGTTTGATTAAAAACTCTGCGTGTTATCAGCAAAAACCATTCAAATAAAATTGCCGTTTTTTAAAAAAATGTTTCATATCTTCAGATGTAAGAGTGGTACGTTCATAAAAATTTGTACAGTAATTACACATAGTATGCTAATTGATTACTGAAATTTATAGCTTATTTCGAGCTGTTTTCGAAGAGTTACGGTCAAAAAGCAGTTTTTCTTCTGACCCCCCTTTTTGTCCTCCCCCAAAAGCATGGGTGATTTAATTTCAATGTAGAAATGTCCGGTTAAGTCTATATTTTGTATGACTAAAGTTACAGAACAATTGATTGCTTATTTTGCGATGAACGGTAGGTTTTTCTTATGAATCTCAAGTGTTCCATTATTTGATAACTACCTGTTTATACGTATGTATATACAGGTAGTACGTATGTATTTGTATATACAGTACATACTATGTATACGCATGCATGCGTATATATAGTACTTTTAGGATCTCTAGGATTTTTTTACGGGAGGGCCACATTGCAAATTTTCAGAAGCAACGTGGCTAAGAATAGAACGTTGTTTTAGTTCAGATGATATAGTTAGCTATACATAACACTAGCACTATACATAACATTATATATACATAATATACATTTATTTCTATCCTTTTAAAAAAATCTGATAACGAATTGGTCCAGAAATAAGCGAATAATTGTGAGGCAATAAGGTCGCTTTAGGTGCTTACTTCAGCTGACATTTTTAATTAAAAGTAACACTAATGGTGCATTTAAGCGAGCAAAGACAAATTAAAGAAACAAAATAAGCTTTTTGGTTTTTTTTTTTTTTTCAATTTCTTGTTAGATTCTTAAATGTATGATCAAAAAAAAAAAAAAAAAATGTAAACAGCTAGGAATTAACCGTAAATTTAAATTCAATTTGCTCTCTAGGTACAGGGCTATATGGATATGCGTATATCCTCACTCGACTTTAAACACTATGTTAGTGGCATTTGAATGTTCGGTATTCATATTTGCTATGGAATCTTCAGTATTGGGCAATTCCATCGTTACAGACGTAACAATCGCAGACTTTGAACACAAATAACTCTGGTTTGGGCTGATGAAAGTCTTCAATTTTTTTTCCTGTAGTGTAACTTGATGATGTTTATGCTACATTAAATTTGCGTGCAGATTGCTTAATTACAAAAAAATACAGAAATTAAAAACTGCCTGTTACAGACGTAATTCACAAAACAGCAAAAACTCGACTATGTCATACAACTTACAATATTCCTCTGAATTATACGGAAATTTTGAACTTTTTTTTTTAAATACGTGTTCTAGAGACTTCAAGCTTTCTAAAACTATAAAGATTGTGTGGATTTTGACTGCCGAATTTGTGAAAAAAAAATTCATAAACTTGTTACGGACGAAACAAAGTGGTGTTACAGACGTAACATCTCTGATTTGAAAGTAGAAAACAGTATTTTAAAGCAGGAATAAACAAAGATTTTTGTGCTAAAACAATACAGTAGCATTAATTAACACATTATTTGAATATTTTAAGTTATACTGTAACAGTTTTAGAAAATTTGGGTAAGTCTGGGGGAGTTGAGAGCATATGCCGATATGTCAATATGTAACAATAAATTAATGCATCTTAAGACAATTATTTCCAAGAAAGATTGACACAAGAAAAGTTTAGAAGGGCCTTCACACAAATTTATTTATTTGTATTCTTAGAATTAATGCATAATGGGGCTGCTACATAAAAAAATCGGTAAAAGTAAATTCCTCCCTGGAACCAGTGATTGGTCTTAGGAGAACTTAAAAATTTGAAAATGTTGGATGATATAGCATGAATACTAGTACCAAACTAAAATTTAACCTTCTTGGTGACAGTTGGTCAATTTTGATATATATATATTTTTTTTTTTGAATGAAAAAATGTGTCCTTTTTCGTCCGACGTTCTCGAAATTCGAACGGCATTTTCGTATTCTGTTCGAAAACAATGCATTTCGCGGGCTTTTGGCAAATTCGCGATGTTAGCCCACCGTTCTTCCAATTTTGGCGTCATCTTTAAAACATTTTCCTGGGGCATATAAATAATTTTAACTTTTTCTGCAATGGAGATTGCACACTGAAAAAAGGAAAGAGCGTCGTTGACAAATGCTGTTCTAGATCTTACTCTCTGCCAAACCTGGTGCTTGACCATACCCCCAACTCCATTCACAGCTCCCTTTCCATGTGACGTAGCAAAAAAATGCCAGTTGAGGTATAAATTATAATCAGTTATACCATATGTGTATTTTATTAATCTTAAGAAATAAATTTCAATTACATGCCGACATAATTAAAAATTTCAAAATCAGAATACCAGAAACTTTAGTACTCGTACCATATTATGCTATATACATGTATTGCTCATCCTGTGCTTTTTACCTATTTAATTGGAAATTTACTTTTGCTACGGACGTAACATAGAGCCATTTGTTATGTCCGAAATGTTACGTCTGTAACAGCATTAATTTAAAAACTAAATCACTTGCAATATTTTTAACTATGGTGGGCAATTACTCTAAGAATTTGCCAAAAGGACCATTAAGGGTTTTTTTTAATTTTGATTTTTTAGGACGTAATGACAACTTTTGCTTCTTTTTTGTTACAGACGTAACATCAAACTTCTTTTTTTCAAACTTCAATTACACCATTTAGATCAATTTAAAAGAAATTAACGAATACATATTATTATAGTACCGTCTTAGTAGTTAAAATTGTGCTACAAGTAGTTATTTTTGTTTTTATTTTTCGATGAGAAATATGCATTTGAAAATGTGTTCTTTTTCTGATTTTTTACAAGTTCGTGAATATCGTACTTCCAACTAAGAAAACAAGTATTATTCTAACTCTCACCAAAAAACCAATGCAGGATTCTTAAAATATACATCTTAAGCTTTAAAATGATGTATAACATAGCAACATAACTTCAATATGAATTTTTGACCAATTGGTTTCACTTTTCATGGAATGGCCCTATTATAAACATCAGCAAAACACCATCCATATTATTGTACATATATTTCAAGGCGTTTCCAATTCCAAGTAGTATTTTCTCACATTAATAAACTTTCGTTCTTTTTTCTTTAAATTCTTTTCATTCTCTTAATTGTTGTTTAGTTCGAAATTTGCACGTGCGGGATTGAATATACGACGTTTTTTTTTTTTTTTTAATTTCGCTTGAAAGCGCATCAAAATTATGTGAAAAAAGAGCAGCTAAGTAGGTCAATAATAGCTCTACACTGTTAGGAATTGAATCATTTTTTTGATTTCAACCCCTATCAAATTATTTTAAAATGTCCAAACCTTCGGATCTTGATTTTTTGGAATCTTTCTACGTTCTGGGGAAGTATTTTTTCTTCCGTATGTTTTATTTTTTTATGATTGGTTTCTGCTATATGAATGCGAACTGGTTTACCTCTCCCCCCCCCCTTAGCTAATTATTAGTCCTAACTCTTTTTTTCTTAATGTTCTGTTTATATATTTCGTTTTATGTTTAGCTAATTTCAATCATTTTTGTTTTATTTTGTTTCTTTCTGCCTTTTTCTGTATATTACAATTGGGGCAACAATTTATTGTTAATTTATTCATCAGTGGTTTTTTTCATTTGACAATATTTAATATTTATCATTTGTTTGTTTGTTTGTTTTTTTTTTTAGTAATTTCTTACTCAGCGGTCTTTTTTTGGTAGTATTATGTAACAAATTTTGAACAATCTTACGTTCCAAGGTGTTGCTTTTCTCGGATGACTTTTCAACCTAAAGTTTACACTTCGCTGCATTTAAAATGGAATTCCTTATAATTCCGAAAGTGTTTTGTGCGATAACACGTTGATTGTTTCTATTTCATTTTTCATGCACAAAGGTATTTAATCAATTCTTATACTAAAATGTTTATTAACAAAAATTTTAGTTGAAGTTATTTTTATAGTGTAAATTTCAGTTTTATTTAAGTATAAAAAGTACCACACACAGTGGATCAAGCGCGACCCTGAGAAGTAACACAAGAAAACATTTCGTAATACTTTTGCTTAAGGTTTACATGTCAAAAAAATTACTTAAGCACTTTATAAATAAGTTAGAAGTTGACCTTAAGAAGCTTGGTGAGTGTACAACAATTTCCAGCGATGCACCATCCTTATGGTAGTGATCTTTGCTTACGTAAGAGAATCGCTTACGTAAATGGCCCCTTTTACTTAAAAAGATAAATTAAAATGTAGATTCATCTTGGAAAAATAAATTGCTTAACTTCGTAAATTGTTATTTTTTTTTAAATTATTACAAACAAAAAACACCAACGTGTTACTCTTCTAAAAATATACCTACGCTATTTTTACGGTCATTTTAATATTTACTAGTATATTTTGTCTCAATATACGATACATAAAACTATATGCTAAAAGGATTGATTAAAACTGCTCAAATGTTATGTCTAAATTACTTCAATTAATAGTTGATAAAGGGCCAAATGCAAGTATTTTTAATCGCAATTCTATTGTTCCGATAATTACTTGTGCGCTGCATTTTGAATCTTCTAAGCTAAATTTATGATATGCTCTGAAAAGTTGTTTAAATTAAACTGAAAATTTTCATTAGCGAAAACTACTTAAAATAAGACAATTTATTCTCCAATTCATCAATGAGCTTAAACATTTGAGATCATTATTTCCTTCTCTTTTATAAATAGTATAATCGAAGTTAAGTACTTTTGTTTATTTCACACATAAATGTTGGTGTTTTTTCCAAATTATAAAAGGAATTAACTACTTTCCGTTTAAATGGTTTTAATCAAAAATTCTAAAATTATTAAGTAAACTCCAACTCACTTAACAATCGTTATAAATTAAGTATTAACAATGTATTTACAAATTAAGATTATTCGTTTTAAATACTTAAAGATGTTCTAAACGTAAATGGCATTATGTGTAAATGTAAATAATGGCTTAGCATGCATAAAATGCATTTAAGAATGAATAAATTTCGTCTCGCGGAATTGCAATAATGTAAATAAAAATACCATTTATTATTACTGTAAACATTTTCTAGAGGTAAAACATCATACTATAACGAAGAGACAATGCGGAAAACGTATTTTCTCCCCGTTTTTTTAGTTACCATAATGGAATTCAGTAATTTTGCTCAGATACGGCTTTTGTTCTTTGGATCTAAAATGATAAAAATACAATAGTTCACTAAAAGGGGGGGGGGGGGAGAGAAGGAAAGAGAAAAGCAGCAGAGTAACATTTCACATTTAAGGTTCTTTAAAATAGACAACATTTTTTTTTCAGGTATCATATTTATGCGCACACAATGTTTTTCAGCGTAACTCATTCTATATATGGGTGGTTCTACAAAAATGGGCAAATTTGTGTTCCATACTGGTTGTTCTTTTTGTTTTAAATTTAATAAAAAACTATTTTGGGAATATTTTTATGCGTCTTTTGTTCTGATTATCAACAAAGTCAATAATTAATTATTATTCATTTAAAAATAAAAGAAAATTTGCAAAATATGGGAATAATTACGAAAGAAGATTCTTCTAAAGTAGACAATCGTAGTCAAATTAAAAGGGAAAGAAATAAAAACCGTCTTGACTTGAAAAGGAAAAATGAAAAACTCTCTTAATCAGAAGAATATGAATTGTACTTTGACTGTCGAAAAGACAAGACACACACACACACATTAATTCAAATTAAGGAAGGAAAATGGACAGCTAAAGGAAACAATAACAGAGGAGCAGATTGCTTTAGTTTTTTAAATATTTTTTTTAGTTCAACATATGTTGACCATGTCACTCCCAAATCTGGTAGTTCTAATGATATAAAAAATAGCATGTTAAGTTTTTAGAGGAAACTGCTGATATTTCTAAGGTACAAGCTATTGGGTGTGGTGGAACAGTAGTCAATACAGGATCTAAAAATGGTGAAATAAGACAAATTAAACTCTCTGATGGACAACGGTTTAATGGCTTATTACGTACAAATGATTTACTGCTACATCATTTGGATAGAAAACACAATAGACCCTAAAAGGTATTGTGGATACATTGGGAAAAAACTTGAATCGTGTGAAAGTATGCCTGTAATTAACTTTGAAAGGGTAGAAGTAACTTTGCCCGAGATTACCTTTGATGAACTTAGTACAGACCAGCGGTATTTCTACGAAATGTGCACTGGAATTGCAAACGGAAAAATTAAATTCAACTTGTCACGAAAGGCTCCAGGAAAAATGAGTCATGCCAGATGGCTAATAAAAGCAAATATAATTTTGCGGTTATATATTTCAGAAAAAGACCCATCGGAGAACTTGAGATTTTAAACGCAGTATGGAAATAGAGTATACGCATGTGTGTGGCTTGATATTAAATCTAAATCATCATGTTGATATGGTAGTCAACACTTTTACAGCATAATAAAAAAAACCTCGATTTCTTCCTAGAGAGCTAAAGAACATGGAAGATAAAAACACAGCAAAGAAACACGTATTTTGGGCATCCAGAGGATATTATACTGTAAATGCTGTCTGATGATCGAATACACGTGAAGCAGTTGGGCCTTCAAAGAATTTTGAAGAGTAGAAAGATGGCTAAACTCGATACAAACGTTCGAGAATTCAAGATTCCCACTGTAAATTTCAACGCAGATAACCACATGAATTTACTTGACTGAAATTCAGTTAAACTTACTGAGCCAACGGTAAGAGAATCTATTTCTAATAATAAATTGAACCAGATGATTATGAATGTTCATGAGGATATTAATATTTTAAGATATCCTTGCCATTCACAAGCAGTAGAGCGTTGTGTGAAAATAGTTACTGATGCATCAGCAGCTGTATGTGGCAATGACACTCTGTACATATTTATAAGATCAAGGATATCACCGAGAATTTTGTTGCCTAAATTTGAAACTAAAAGGCAATATTGTGGAGTTGTGGAAGACAGTTAACTCAAAGATTTAGAGACAAGGGATAGGAGTGTAATGGAACTTGATATGCAGCCATCTCTGCCTAACGAGATCTTGATTTCTTTTCTCAAGGAAAACATGCAAAGAGCTGTATTAACATTTCTTAAATATAACGATTTTATAGACATTTCAATGGTAAATAGGCAGATGAAGATAACTTCGTAGGAAGCTAAAACTTCAGAGATATGGTTACACTTATAGGTGGCAACTTTTCCGCATACAGGCTAATTAATTGCGATAAACTTTTTTTTTCGATCATTTTCACTCCACCCTAAGGACTGCAACAGCTGCTTTTCAGCAAATGCAAAGTAGGGTATGATATGCAAATGATGAGAATTTTAGACTCGTAGCGCATACGTACACTGAGCAGCGCCTTCTGATCGCCAGATTTATCCGAATAAATAGACGGCTGTGGCAAGGCGTGTATGGTTAAAGGTGGTTACCTGCTTGTGATAAGCGTTAAATCAGACGTTGCTATGCCTCTTCGATGAAAAAGAGCGATGTTTCAACAATTTACGGAGTTTGAACGGGGGATGATCATAGGCCTTCGTGAAGCTGGATTGTCTTGTCGTGAAGTAGCTACTCGTGTGCAGCGTAACAGCAGCACGGTGATACGTGTTTGGAAGCAGTAGACGGACGAGTGTCGTACAACTCGAAAATCCGGGAGTGGACCCCGAAATGGGACGTCAGCGCGCGATGATAGATATCTGATCCGCATGGTACTGACGAACCGTACAGCTTCTTCCAGATAACTGGCAGCACAGTGGTCAACAGCTACAGGTGTTTCAATGTGTGCTTCATCAATTTGTACATGTCTGCTGCAGCGTGGACTGCGCTCAAGGACTCCTTTATACAGGATCCCGCTCACGCTAAACCATCACTTCCTGCGGCTACAACGGGGCAATCAGCATAAGGACTGGCATACTGATTGGCAGTCCTTATGCTCATCTGTTGTGTTTTCTAACAAATCCCGCTTTAATTTGTGGCACCATGATGGCCGCATTCGCGTCCGACGCTATGCCGGTGAACGCCACCTTCCAGAGTGCGCTATCGAATGTCACAGTGGACGAACGCCTGGAATCATAGTCTGGGATGCCATGTCATATCACGAAAGATCTCAATTGTTACGAATTGTGGGCAACCTTAACAGCAACCGATGCATCAGTGAAGTTCTACATGCTCAAGATGTCTCATTCCTTCAAGGCTTGCCTGGCGCTGTACTTCAGCAAGATAATTCCCGCCCGCATATCGCTAGGACTGCTCAATCCTCCCTTGCATCGCAGCAGGCGCAGCTTCTTCCCTTGCCAGCGTATTCCCCGGATATGTCGCCGATTGTACATGTTTGGGATTTCGTTGGTCGGTGTCTCGTTCGTGATCCTCGTCCTGTTGCTTCTACAGATGAACTTTGGGTACGCATACAAACAGTATAAAATGCTCTTGAACAGGCAGACATAAAAAATTTGTTTGACTCCATGCCACGTAGCGTAGCAACACTACTAATTTCAATATTTTTTTATCGTTTGTTGGCTCTTACTAAGTTTAATCATTTATTTGTACCACTATCACTCAGCTGTGTATTAAATTTCATTCAATTATGACGATTCCTTCATTGTGTTGCAATTTTCACAAACATGAGTTAATATATATATATATATATATATATATATATATATATATATATATATATATATATATATATATATATATATATATATATATATATATATATATATATATATATATATATATATATATATATCAAGCTTGTTTCTTTTGATTGATTAAAATGTTTTATCATGCAGTTTAAAGTTTTCTTCGCAAATATGATGATGATTCAATCCGTATCACTGAAATGAGTTGTTTATGTACACACAACTTATTACTTTAGCAGTAATTTCGACATTTATCAATCTTTGGATATCTTTAAAATATCAATCAAACGGCAAAGCATAACATATGTTATACAGTAGACAAAAATGGTGTTTTTCTACGTCAAACTGAAAGCAGACTGATTTTATTCAATCCACGTCACATCTATATAAAGGAAACATATGGAAACAGATAACGTAGTCCCTTTTGGCGGAGTTGCTTAAACAAGCTTCGTAAGAGATAATAAATCTTTCGCTGCACGCGATTTTGAGAGGTGACATATTTTAAAATGTCCGGTTTGTCAGAACTGGAAAATTTCCTTGATAACATAAATTATAGATAAGCCCAATTACACAGCACAAAATCTATGAGTTTATTTAAACAACACTTTTAGCAAAATGAAATGTTTTTATTGCATGTTTAGGGACTATAATGATAAAAAAATGTATTTTTGGAAACATATATTATAAGAAACATGTATATTTAGATACATGTATTTATTTAATTCTGTCTTTCTTATATAGTCATAAATGTGGTAGGAAGGATTAACTTTAAATAAACTGCAACTAAGATTTGTATTTTCAAAAGCTCTACATCATATTTTCACTGGTCTCCAAAAGTTAAGCATAATTCGTAAAATGCGGAGAATTTTTAGGAAATATCCGGCAAGCTGTTCAAAATTTTGTTTGTAGAGTCGTAGTTTGATATTGAAGCATTGCGCATATGCAAATCATTGCACTCAAAGTTTACACTTGCAAAACTTCTGCACAAGTAAGAATGAGAAAGACACTCGACAGACGGAGAAATACGAGTTTCTGCTGGAGTGCTGCGCATGAACGTTGATTTTAACGATTGAAAAAGACCAAAGATGACCCAAAGACGCTAATTAGATATGTTTCTTAAAGACAATGATATTGGAATGCTGGAACTTGAAAAATTGCAAACCGCATTGTCTCATCCGCTCAATATGACTCAGTGTGTAATCTTAAGACGCTGGCAGAGGCTTCAAACAACAGAAGATTTTGCTGTAAGATCAGTACAAGGTTAGACAAGAATAGCAACTGTTCGGCAAGATTGATGTATGGCAAAAAGGGATCGTCGTCAAAAACACTAAATATTGTTGGCCTGTATGTCAGAAGACCACCAGCTTTTATTCTCCTCACTCTTTTTTATATAAAAGTGCCCGTTTGAACTTCAGTCTGGAAAAATAATAACGCTGCTGGGCAAAGTGGGCATATGCAGCATTAAGGGACGATCGCAGCTTTTGTTTGAACGAGGATTCTAGTTACATTGCGATACAGAGAGTAATTGGAACAATTTTCTATAAAGGAAACCATTGATTCTTCCGTTTACTAGAGGAGTCATTGGTGTGGGCTTTGACATAATGCATAATGTGTGTATGTTTGTGACCACACAAATATTCACATCTTTAACATGTAGTCTATTACAAGCACAATGTACCGGAAAGAAGTACAAAGACGAAACGAAGCTTTGGATTCGTTTGTTTGCAGAAGCTGTAGGTCCTGGATTCATAATCAGGGTTGATAATGCACGTTGTCACACCGTATGGTTCTGATTGACGACTTCCTTAAAAGCATAAACAACGCGTACAGTGAATGCATTCTCTCTTATTTTCCCAAATCTACTTCATATTTAAATGTTTCTGACTAAAGTGTAAAATATTACTATGTCAATTTTTCTTTTACACTTAATCTTTGGTTAATAAAGGTGAATATTTTCCTTCTCTTTCATTGTTCTCTTTTGATACAATTGTAATACACTCATCTTACGTTTCCCGCCATTCTGACCTAGATTTTCTCAAATATCATCAATGATGTTTATTTTTTTGACCCCAGTGTGTATAAAAGCGTATAACCCTTTAAAGAGATTGGGCTCGCATATTCATGGATTGTAGTAACTTTTAAAAATAGACAATTGTTTTGAAAAAAAAAATAAAGAAAAACTTACATCCTTCGTCCCGATTTTGTAAAAGATTTAAATAGTTTTTCTAATTTATTCATACAAATCAAAATATAAATTACAACTTCGTTAATTATACTACACAAGCGTGTACATAAAAATCGAAAATTGAACCCTGAAGTGACTTAAGAAGCATTTTAAAAAATCATCATATACGCGAAGTTTCTTTCAATTTGACTGCGCTAACATGTTTTTTACGATTACTCTTAGGGCCATGCTCCACATCAGCGTAAAACGCGACCGAAACTGAAGGCAGAAACCGAAAATCCGGGTACTTTCCATAGGAACACCATTGAATCCATTTTACGCTTCTGCCTAATTTTTCTGCTTTACGTCGATGTGGAGCATGGCCCTTACTCTCCTTGCGTAATTATTGTTGATGTGAGATGTAGTACTAATTTATTGACACACACACTTACACACACACACACACACACATTTATGGTAAACAATATTAACTTCCTTCAACAATTACTTATCATTCTTCACCTCATTACTAAAATTAGTATTTTTATAAGAATGCAAGATCTTTCTCCCCTTATTGTTTATTTAATAACAAAAAAGTCAGTTACCATCTCTGTTACAAAACAATATGCAATTGAGTGTGTGTAAGTATAAAATTGTAGTAAATGTGCATGATTGAATTAAATACTTGTACGTTTATCACCATTATTCCGCAATTGAAGCAAAACTATTTGTACGTTGACCGAATAAATGCAGACACGTTTCTTTTGACTGATCTCACTACCCTTACGTAATTATCTATGATATGTGGTAATGTGTGTTTCATTTGTTGAAGTGTTTGCTAAATAAGATTGATTTCCCCGAACAGTTTCTGCGACTTCTTCGAAGCACTGTAATTATGTTATCCAAGAAAGCAAGCTGTCGCTCAAACTAGTGTTTATTTGGTGAGGTATAGAAAGTCTACCCTTCTGTGTTTAAATAAAATGTAGCATTTAATTGAGTGAAAATCTTTATCTGGATATAATAGTTTGGGCTCAAAAAGAATTTTTAGTTGGATCTAAGTTAGGACGCTATTGAAATATTTTTCTATTATTTTATTTAACTTTACTTTACTTGTGTGTATGTGTCTGTGTGTGCGTGCTTTCATAATGTGTGAATTTCGTTACAGATTTTAGTCGCATAAAAAAAACTAACAATCAATATTAACTAACAGGGTTTTTTTCAATTATATTTTCTAAAAAAATGATATCAAACACAATAAAAAATCTGACTTTGCTGAAAAATTGGACATGTTTAAACCTACTGTCTAATTTCTCTCATTTACGTTACCCAAATATGTTTTTGCGTTTTCATCAGCTCATCTTTTTCATGTTTTTTTTTTACATTTTTCCCTGATTAGGAATAATGGTTCATATTAAAAACAGATGGTTGAAAATGTATTATTAAGTATTTTCTAGAAAATATGTTTTTTCAAAAATATAATTTTAAATTGTTCATACGCCGCAAATAAAAGCAGGTTTAATAATATATTTAAAGTTTCTAAATTTTTACTGTGTACTAATGCATAAAATGTGCCAATCTCTTTGAAAATAAATAGAAATTTGGCATTCGGAAACATTTGAAATGTATTATGCATATTCAATTACATAAGTTAGTAGACTTTGTGAAATAAAGTGGATTATTGTGGTAAGTCCACCTTCCCTAAAGCTGAAATACACTGAAGTGACAAAAGTCATGGGATACCTCTTAATATCGTGTCGGCCCTCCTTTTGCCCGGCGAAGTGCAACAACTCGACGTGGCATGGACTCAACAAGTCGTTGGAAGTCTTCTGCAGGAATATTGAGCCATGCTGTCTCGATAGACGTCCATAATTGTAAAAGCGTTGATGGGGCAGGATTTTGGGCACGAACAGACCTCTCGATGGTGTCCCATAAATGCTCAATGGGATTCATGTCGGGCGATCTAGGTGGCCAAATGATTCGTTGGAATTGTCCAGAATTTTCTTCAAACCAATTGCGAACAGTTGTGGCCCGGTGACATGGCGCATTGTCATCCATAAAAATCCCATCGTTGTTTGGGTACATGAAGTCCATGAATGGCTGCAAGTGATCTCCAAGTAGCTGCACATAAGCATTTTCAGTCAATGTTCGGTCCAGTCGCACTAGAGGACCAAGTCCATGCCATGAAAAAACAGCCCACACCATTACGGAGCCACCACCAGCTTGAACAGTGCCTTGCTGACAGTTTGGGTCCATGGCTTCGTGGGGTCTGCGCCACACTCGAACCCTACCATCGGCTCTTACCAGCTGAAATCGTGACTCATCGGACCAGGCCACGGTTTTCCATTTATCTAGGGACCAACCGATATGCTCACGTGCCCACGAGAGTCGCTGCAAGCGATGTCGTTCTGTCAGTAAAGGCACTCGAGTCGGTCTTCTGCTGGAATAGCCCAAGAAATCCAAATTTCTCCGCACAGTTCTAGCAGACACGTCCATTGTACGTCCCACATTGATTTCTACGGTGATTTGACGCAGTGTTGCTTGTCTGTTAGAATTTACGACTCTTTGCAGACGTCGCCGGTCTCGATCTTTAAGTGCAGGCGGTCGACCACTGCGCTGTCCATGGTGGGATGTTATGCCTGAAATTTCATACTCTCGGCACACTCTTGACACAGTGGATCTGGGAATGTTGAATTCTCTAACGATTTCCGAAATGGCATGACCCATGCGTCTAGCTCCAACTAACATTCCGCTTTCAAAGTCTGTTAATTCACGTCGTGCGGTCATCATCACGTTAAAACCTCTTCACATGAATAACTTGAACAGAAATGAAAGCTCTGTAAAAGCACTGCGCATTTATACCTGTTCTATGCGATGCTACTGCCATCTGAAAATTTGCATATTGCTATCCCATGACTTTTGTCACTTCAGTGTATATATGCTGCTTTGATACGCTTTTAAATTTTACCAGGGTGATGGCTTCATGTAACCTTTTTCTGAGTCATTAATTTATGTTAAATACATTTTACGGAAAAAAACAACATTTTTCGAAAGTAAAAGAAACATATATGGAAGTGAGGTGCTTCCATGTTAGTGTTTACTACATTTGAAGCGTTCATTGAGCTTTTATGTACATTTTAACTTATGATGCATACACATAAAAGTTTTTAAAATAGCATATTGAAGTAGCTAATTATGCTCAAAAGAAGTTTGAAAAGTGTTTTAGGGCAGGAATTCAACCGCCCACCCAGTATTTTTTTTTTTAAATTTGGGTAACGTGAGTCCTCTCATTATAGGACAAGAGGGTTGTCGCCCAATGGTATTGATTTTAATTTGAAAAAGAACTCTGCAGATGAAATTTTTGTGCAAAGCAAGATAATTTTAAAGATCTAGAACTAATTGTTAGTTCAAATTACAAGCTAGCTACAAAAATTAGTGACTATGTGTCTGCGAAACTTGCATCAAAGACATTAAATTCATCCTAGAAAAAGCGATATCGCGATTAGTTGTATCCACGCCTAAATAATAACTTTCCAAAATGACAAGTGGTGACATTTTGCTCTAACAAAGTCGGACGAAAGAATGCAATGCCTCATAAACATAAGGATGTTACTTCAGAATTATTCTCTTACTTATGTGTTTAAACTTAAGCGTGATTTTCCTCTTAAGCATAGAACTTCTGTATTATTTTGGCAATGGTATTTTTATTATATCTTTATAAATTATAATTTTTATTACTCAAAAGTTTTAAATATTTCACAACTTTCATCAATTAAGTCAAAACACACAAATTTACATTATTAATATATGCTTTTATTCCTTTTGAAAGCAAGAGAGAGAATCACAACAACTCGCAATTTTATTGATTATGTTATCTAAAATACAATTAATACATTTATTATCCAATACATAGTCAATAAAATTATGTATACGCTTCTTTTCGTCCTAATAATGTTGCTTCAGGAAGCTCGTATCTTAAAAATAATAATGGTGTTGTCTCTTCAGAGTTAGCTGTTTTCTCATAATCAATATCTGCTACAAGTGCACCAAGAAATATGAAAAACAATACCCATCACGGAATGATGGATGGTGTGCAGCAACTCGAAAGGAGTAGAGAATTGATACTCTGGATTGATGGAGAATATTACTCTGATACTGAGATGCAGTTTTAGCTAGCATTTCTCAAAACTAGACATCTACATAAAATGGCTATATATATATATATATATATATATATATATATATATATATATATATATATATATATATATATATATATATATATATATATATATATATGTATGTATATATATATATATATATATATATATATATATATATATGTATATATATATATATATATATATATATATATATATATATATATATATATGTATATATATATATATATATATATATATATATATATATATATATATATGTATGTATATATATATATATGTATGTATATATATATATATGTATGTATATATATGTATATATATGTATATATATATATGTATATATATATATATATATATATATATATATATATATATATATATATATATATATATATACATATATATATATATATATATACATATATATATATATATATACATATATATATATATATATACATATATATATATATATATATATATATATATATATATATATATATATATATATATATATATATATATATATATATATATATATATATATATATATATATATATATATATATATATATATATATATATATATATATATACATATATATATATATATATATATATAGAAAATTATGAAATGGAACGAAACGTCGGCCAACAATAATTTATGTTGTGAATATTCATGTTGTAATTACTATCACATAAACTATGTTCCTTTAAGTTACACGCAATCAAATAAAATGCAAAAATTACAATTAATTAAAATGTGAACTTTTAATACAACGTTGAAGAAGCACAAATACACAGGTATAGCTCACACTTCATTGCATTGAAAAAGGGGTTCCTTGTAGCCCCGAAACACGTGTCTGCAGTATACCTGTGTATTTATGCTTCTTTAACGTTGTATTAACACTTCACATTTGTTGCACAAAGGTATTTATTTTCTTCTTTCTTTATTCAAATGATTTCATTTACTAAACGTTTGGAACCAGAAACTGTCCAATAAGTAAATAAGTAATTATATTCTATACAACATTTAGCGACACAGGTTTCTTGTTCTCAGGGGGCCCAGTATAAATAGATGTTCTTATTCCTTTCATGCGTAAGTGTTCTAATTTTACAAACGTTTACAAGCGTTACTAATTGTTAAAAGCTTACTCAAGCACGTCTTTGAGGAACCTGAATTAGACATTATTATTGTACAGGGTGTCCACTCCAATCGTGGACCAATAGCTAATTTCTAAACCGTTAGAGATACGCATAGAATTTATTTAGGAAAAAATCTCCAAATTAGGAAAGGAATTTTGGATCGATTCAATATTTTTCAAAAAAATTAAATTTTGAAAGAGTTACGAAATTTAAATTTTTATACAGCGCCCCAGTCCTGTCAATCATATTTAGTAAAACATTCTTGACACTGTAACGTTTAAAACTAAAAAAAATCACTCTTCTACGACAAAAATTGACTGAGTTATGACGTTTTGAAAAATCAAGATTTTGAAAGATTTCGCATACGGTCCCTTAAGCGATCGCTCGATGACGTCATGAAATAATGCAAAATCTTGATTTTTTAAAACGTCATAACTCCGGCAATTTTTGTGGTAGAGGAGTGATTTTTTTTTTCAGTTTTAAACGTTACAGTGTCAAGAATGTTTTACTAAATATGATTGATAGGACTGGGGGGCTGTATAAAAATTTAAATTTCGTAACTCTTTCAAAATTTGATTTTTTGAAAAACATTGAATAGACCCAAAATTCCTTTCGTAATTTGGAGATTTTTTCCTAAATAAACTATATGCTTATCTCTAACGGTTTAGAAATTAGCTATTGGTCCACGATTAGAGTGGACACCCTGTATCTTAAGCGGAATAACAACTTATGGGTGTTGTGTGAGAACATATGATTTATTTCAAACAGAAACATTAAAAGAAAAGTGATTTTTTAGGAAACTCAGTATCCCAGGTAGCACAAATAACCTTAAAACGTTTCATAAACGTTTTTAAGCGGTTGTTACAACGTTAATAACCATTTTACAACCTTTAAAAAACGAAGTGTGCTACTTGGGATGGTATGTGTTTTAAAAATGCTTGTATCGTTATGAGACTCCGCTCTAAATAATGTCATGAAGAATGAAATGCACCATGAATTTAGTTGTTGAGCAAGAAGGCACTAGTAAAGAAAATTGCGCAGACCTCTCGTGTTTCTCTCTTCTTCACAGTAAGAAATATATGTTGTTTTTACACTATAACACGGCTAATTTTACAGTAATGAACTGTAAAATTTACAGTTTCAGAGTTTATTCCAGTGCATTTTACCGCTTTAAACGTTAAACTCTGCTTCTAGTATTATATTGTTGTTTTTACAGCATAATATATCTACTTTTATGCTAAAATTTCTAAATTGACAGTCATAAACTGCAAAATAGCGACTTTTCAGTTTATTACTGTGTATTTATAGTTTTAAACTGGAAGCTCTGCTCTCAGTATTATACTGTAAAAACAACTGCGTTTTTTTGCAGTGTTGCAATGCCTTGATTGCATCCACTTAAAGCAACTAATTTCTGTACTACTGAATAAGAAAGTAACTAGCTGTCGTGGCCGTCACGAAACTTTCTTCTATATCTATCATATGAATTCCAGTTACAAAATAAAATACGTACTCGCCCGAATAATTGGAAACAGCTCCAATTTCCCAATTATCGTAATAATCCTGCAAATGCAGAATCAATGAGTGAAATCGGTAATCATTGCAAAAGCCTTGTTTAGATTAATTGCAAACATTTTTTTTGTTAGTAAAAAGAAATTGGCAACAGTTAAAAATTTCAAATCATTGAAAGTTTTCAGCTGTTTTGATAATTAAATAGCGTGAAAGCGATTTCTTAATGAATTAATTTTTCGCATTGCTGACTAAGCGCAAAAATCACCCCACCCTCCCCCTGGGGCGATTGGCGCCAAAATTTAATCGATGCTTGCTTCCATATTGGGTTAGTGTTATTCCAAATTTCATTAAATCGCAGCAATATTTCCCGAGATACAGGAGGTGCAATGACAAAATAAGCACTTTTGATTGCTCCACCCCCATTTGAGATATTGACACACAAATTGAATCAGCACCTGTACTCAATAGGGTCTACCTATGGACCAATTTTCGTTTGATTCCGCCGGTTACTTCTTGAGATATAGCAGTCACCCTCGTGCAGAACACGTGCGATTGCTCCACCCCCTTCGAGATATTGACAAACAAATTGAATCAGCACCTGTACTCAGTAGGGTCTACCTATGGACCAATTTTCGTTTGATTCCGCCGGTTACTTCCAGAGATATAGCAATCACCCCCGCGCAGAACACGTGCGATTGCTCCACCCCCCTTGGAGGAATTCGCTAAAAAAAGTCAGGTGCACCAGTTCACATGGTGGTACATATGTGCAAAAATTTTTGTTCGATTTCATTCAGTAGTTTTTGCTCTAGCGCGGCCACAAAAACTGGTCACACACATACAGACTCACACACAGACACACACACACACAGACAGACATTTTCCAAAAATGGTCGAAATGGACTCAGCGCACCTCAAAACGTGCAAATCCGTCAAAATTCGACATTCGAAAATTTTCACGAAACCAATACTTTCTTCTATATATTAGATATAGAAGAAAGTAAAAAACAGCTCACAAAATTTTTAAAAAAAGTGTAAAAAAATATAAAAATTACGTAACATTTTGTTGTAACAAACCATAAATATTAGAAATAAAAAGACATGTAAAGCTTAAAACAAAAAATGAATCATCCACTCTGCAGAAACCATTATGCAACTCTAATATTACATTATTGCAAAACGAGAAATTATGACGTGAAAGAGCAATAAATAAACTTTTTGCTAGTTGTTAGATTTTTCGGGAAACAAAAAGTCAGTAACAATATTAAGCACTCAATCATAAATTATCTTCAGCTGGTAAAACAAAATTGCTTTATGTAATAACAATAACAATCGTGTATCCTCTTATGGATGGAGGATTTCTAAAAGTAATCAATATTCAGTGTAAGTCATGTGAGAAAAAAGATCCACTACCCGTCTCGAAATGATCGATGATCCTCAGTAACCTAAAAGGGTTAGAGGAACGGTGCTCTGGGGAGGAGATAATATCACTAGGATGCGGTTCTGCATTCTTGGAGACATCTGATATTCTTAGGCATGAGATTGCTAAAATTTGAAACCAGTAGATTGATACTCCAAACTGAGATCATTGCGTTGAGGTCATATATATATATATATATATATATATATATATATATATATATATATATATATATATATATATATTATATATATATATATATATATATATTATATATATATATATATATATATATATAATATATATATATGGGTGATCATCAAAAATGGGCAAATTTGTGTTCCATACTGATTGCTCTTTTTGTTTTTAATTTAATAAAAAACTATTTTGGGAATATTTTTATGCGTCTTTTGTTCTGTAGTGTTCGTTATCAACAATGTCAATATTTAATTATTATTCATTTTAAAAAAAGGATATTAGATTGAAATGTCATCCACATGCCCTGTCCCATAGGTGCAATTTTCACAATCAATGGAATATAGATTTAAAAAAAAATAGGTGATTTTTTTCTCAAGAGTTTTTTATTTATAAGTATGAATGTGTGCAAGATGTAAAAAACAAAAAAGCAAAATAATATGAAAATAATATCTGTAAAAGTTAATCTAAACTTTGTCCCAGCGATTATCAGTCATCCACATGTCTAAAAAGTATAGATACTTTTCTCTGAAATGTTTTATTTAAAAATCTGGCAACGCATCTTAAAATAAAGCATGGAACTTTGTAATTCCTGGATGAGGATTAATTTAGCTGTTCTGCAATTACTTTTTGATAAAAAGCAAGCTAAACTCAACTTTCAAGGCAAGTGTTTTTTATCTTTGTCATTAACATGCCCCACAGCATGCATGTATAATGTACATGTAAATAAATTTTGATAATGAATAATCCTAAGGCTTACATTTGTGGGTTCTAATTCGAAGTGAAGCCGAAAAATATTCAGATATGACTTTTTGAGTACACAATTACTTGTGTTTTGTCATTCACATGCCCTTTTTCTATTGTCATTCACATGCCCAATATAAGACACGTGGATGAATCAAAAGCCGAACTATGACAGTACAATGATTAAAAATTATGTCTAACAGTTTACTGGTTAAAAAATTTCATTAATATACCTATTGTGTTTGTGTTATTCACATACTTACTGTGTTATATTCACATACCCATTGTCTCATCCACATGTCCTTTTTATCATTCACACATGCCTTCAAAAAAAATAAAAATCCAAAAATACAATAAAATACAAACATTTAAGCTCTGCTGATATTCTATTTTAATTATGTACCTTATCAAGTGCTTTGCTGATTTTTTTCAGAATATATATATATATATTAGGCTGCAATAAAAGCTTTTGTTAATTTGTAACATTTAAATAATTTTCCATCTTGCATATACAGGGTGTTCCGTAACTAATTGTACAAACCTTTAGGAATGTTAGAGGGGACCTTAAGAAGCAAGAATCGCATAGAAACATAGGGTCACAGACGCAATGCTAACCCGCTACGTACATACAAACTATAAAAGTTTATGAGAATGGCGCGTATTGCGACGGTCGGTTATTGTAATTTCGGAGCATGTAAGACAGCGACAGGCAGCAAAATGTCAACAACTCCTTTAACCCCTTCGGCCCTGGCGTCCTATTATTAGAACAAATCTTCATAATGCTCTACATTCTTCCTTTTAGAGAATTTTAACTTCAAAATCCAGTGGCTTACTCATAATACACGTAAGAATTCATATATGGTACCATTTTTGCTCAGTAAATGACAGCATGTGTTCTGCAGAGAAGATAATGGCGGTTTCTCACCACTTGCAGCAAAAAGGTAAATGTAGCTTTTATTACTTCTCAAAATGCTATTATATGTTATTCCCTGCACCTAATGAAAATTCCACAGCACTAAATAGACTCTTTATGACCAATTCAGTACTTTTAATGAAAAAAATAACTGTAAATTTAGTTGTGAATACGATATTTATATATGTTCTACTAATAGGACATCAGGCCTTGGAGCACACATGGCACATTCTTCTTCATGTTCTATTAATAGTACATCAGGTGCTTAGTAGTGCTAAAATCATGTTTTGTTTTAAAACAAAACAATACTTTCTGTTAAATTATTCCCTCAGGACTATAGTTTTTATATTTTAAGGAATTTATTGAAAAATTAGATGCATATTATTTTCTGTTTGTATCAAATTACGCACACTGAAATGCATTTTTATTTTCTTAGCCAATATGCGAAGTAAAAAGTTGTCCTTGAAGGAAGCCATGCAGTGCCTAAATAAGCTGGATGATTCTAATTTAGAAGATGTAGACTTAGATGGGTCTGATGATGAATGGCAGCCATCAAATCATGATTTGCCGCACTTGATACCTGATGAAGAGAAAGTTTCCACTATTTCTATGTGGCTATAAGAAACGTTGGCATTCGCAAAACAAGCAACAGCCGCTACTAAACGTGGGAGGCCATCAGGAAATAGTCCTGTTGTACCACCATTGAAGATAAAATTAAACCCAGCTGCTAGACCCTGTGGAGATGTGAGGTATGAGTTAATAAAGCACATGATTGAGAGAAGCTCGAAACAACAGAGGTGTAAATTAGAAGGTTGCACCTATAAAGCAACTCCTTTTGTAAAAAATGTAAAGTGTGTCTATGTTTTCATGCGCAAAGAATTGTTTCAAAAAATTTCACACCAAATGAGTGTAAATATACTTAGAAATAAATGTTCTCTTTTTTACTTAATAGCAGCCTGGTGTCCTACTATTAGAACACTTTTTAATTAGTTCCGTAACTGGTAGAATCGCATAATATTACATATTTAACATATTTACATGCATTATAGCATATATATCCACTTATTGATTTTTTATCTACCCAATTAAAAATTCAGGGCCGAAGGGGTTAAACCTTTCTTAACTAAAATATTTTGAAAAATCTTCCTTTTGTTTGTTACTTTTTTCGCAGCCACCTGTTTCTGGCTCGTATTTACGGGACACGATACCCTGGGATGCCCCGTAAATACGAGCCAGAAAAAGGTGGATGTGAAAAAAGTTACAAATTTAATTCACAACGAAGATTTTTCACAATATTTTAGCTTTTAAGAAAGATTTGAAGGAGTTGTTGACATTTTTCTGCCTGCCGTTATCTTACATGCTACAAAATTACAATAACCGACCGTCGCAAGACGAGTCATTCTCTCAAACTTTTTATAGTTTGTGTGTACGTAGCGCGTTATCACTGCGTCTGCGACCCTATGTCCCTATGCGATTCTTGCTTCTTATGGTCCCCTCTAACACTCCTAAAAGTTTGTACAATTAGTTTCGGAACACCCTGTATATATACACACAAAAAAAATGTGACGATTTAGTCATTGTAGCCAAACAGATGCGGTTTCAAAATAATTAATATTGGCTAAACTATACAACTTATAGAGCTATAATTTTGCATTTTTTATGTAAATGTTATATGCACATAAAATTTCGCGATAATTAATAAACATTTCGTAAAAATCGAAGATCGTCGAAGGGAATCTTGTCTGAATCTTGGACACTTCGAATGAAATGATCCAGAAGCATTTCATTAAATAGGTGTACTTCAATTCTGAAATATTAAAATGAATAAAACTTGCAAGCTTTCCTATATTTTGTTATTCAAATTTAAGTTCAGTAACATATTTCATAAGTACTATAAAGTATAAGGATTTATAATCGCTCCATAATAGTTTTATATCAATTTGCATTTTTATCATTTTTAAAACCTTTTTAATATTAACTAATAATGAGCTGTAAGTCACTGTGAACTCTTTAATTTAATTAATCTCTTTGCACCTCACCTTTTTTTTTTTTTTTTGCTTTGAAACTTAAATAATAAAGCCAGGTGAAAGTCAATTTATCCATCCTTGGTTCATTACCAGTGTACAAACCTCACTGATAAAACCAAATTATAATGAAATTCACCCATTACTTAGAAAATAGCATGATAAATTATTTCATGTTTCAAGTCTGAAATCGATTGGGGTTACACATATAAGCGAAGTAATTTACCGATGAATATTTCATGCAATACTTCAAAGCAACTGAAGCATAGTAAAACCAAGTGACAGGTTTTCTAATATTGCTATGAAAGCTAGAAATATGTTTTTACCTCTCTAAAATAAACTGCTAATAATAAGAAATATGCTTATCATTTAAAGTTACATTTTTGCTGTACTCTCTTTGATATTAAAAAAAAACTATGCTTAATAATTTTTGTTTATCCTTTAGCATGAAATATTTACTGAGAATTTTAACACCTCTTAAAAGATAAACTCATAATTTGCAGCTATTTTAATTATTTTTTAAAGGATACCTTTTCTTAGGTAAAATAATTGTGTAATATTATATGCGCGCTTTAATAATAACACTTTTAGAACAATATGCATAAGTTTTATCTATAAGAGCTATTCTATATTTAAAATATAATAATTATTTAATGAATTATACTGAATATTTTAAAATAAATATCTTACTGTAATGTAACTTTATATTTCGGGTTTAAAAGTACTTAGTTTCATTCATTTATATGATATTTCAGTAATGCATTAAAAAGGAAGCAGACATGTTTACTTCATTCTAAATAATGTTTCCTTACATAGTTGTGCATAATAAACTTTTAGTTTAAAAACAAAACACCTAAAAATAGAAGGATATTTAGTACACTTCCTGCTTTAAGAAAAAAACACAATTAAAGCTGAATTGAAAATATCTGCTATACAAAAAAGGCATCACTTTCTTTAAAATTTTTTTCTTGGAAAGTGCCCAAACTTTTCTTTATAACACAGAATACTACATATATTTGTTCGAAAAGTAATATTAAATTTCAAAAAAAGGGTTTCTATCTTTTTTATACACCATTATGTCTTGAAATACTTCAGAGAAACATTCATTTTTTATAACGCTTACTTTTTATTATGTTTGTTTTTCCGCACTGAAGCGGATAAAAGGACAGGAGTATCCAGTTCCGAACGCTATTTTTATTTCTCTCTTTTTTAATTAGATAGTTTGTTCAAAAATAAGTTCTTTTTTTTTGTTTCAACATTTTATTTTTATTACTGTAAGCAAAAAAACAAGTTTTTTCTTTCATCTTTTAATCTAAAATCTGGAATCTGATTTTTAACATTCTCCCACACAAAACATGCAAGCATAGCACACAAAAAATATTCATTTTTCCATTTTGTTTTTTTAAATGAAAATATGATAGATAAAGAACTTATAATAAGCAAAACTAAACTAAATAACGTTTGTACATCTTCATGCATCTGAAATTAGATCAAATATATTGCAAAATAAAACATATCAGACTTTTAGAATTATGAATTACATTTGCTATTTTTAGATCTCGAATTTGACTGTTTGTGTGAGGAAAAATATTTTTATTTCAAATCAAGCACGTTCACCTTCGCAAGAGATGCTCATATTTGTATGTTTACAGATACTTGTTTGTGATTCAAAATTTAGCTGCTTTTAACTTGAATTTAACTGAATATACGAGGGATCTTGTTATACAGTTCAATTTTAATCCGAATGTGGCTTAGAATGTGTGTCAAAAAAAAAAAGGGAAGAAAAGTCCAATTTGGCTATGTGATTGAAAATTTCATTTTCCAAGAAAATTGAAAAACTACCAGAATATTTGAACTATAAATTTGAACTTTTTTTTCAGTTAAGGGCAAGTTCAATGTTAACAGAAACTCCTATTTCAGAAGGTTGATATTTGACTGTATTATACTTAAAGCAAATGCTACAGAACTGACAAAATACTGCGGATTTCTTCCTTCATGTGTATATTTTCAGTTAATGTTTGCTTAAATCTTGTTTTATATTAATAGAAAATGACTTATTACCATAGCCTCATTAGGGTGGTTAAAAAAATAGCTAGAGACCAAGGCTCACACTATTTTTTTTTTTTTTACATTTATGTACAAAATCACTCTCCTAAAATTTCAGCATTCTACTCTTAATAGAAGATGGTGCTCAAGCATCCTTCATTTTTTACGCTTTACGTAATTTTTTGCAATTTCCGAGATTTTCAGACTAGAAAGACCATTTTCTTACAAAATATATTTTTTTCAGTTATTGTGATTTTCCAATACATAAATATTAGTTAAAACAATTTGAAAATTCCTTAATCGTTTGAACCTAGTTACACAATTTTGTCACAATCAATTATTTGGAAGAACACAGCACACAAAATGTAGGTTTGCAGTACTACTTGCATGCATGTTGAGCGATGGTTTTCAAAAACTTTTAAACATGCTAAAATATAGTTTTGGAGGAACGGCGCAAAATATGTTTTAATGCTTTAAGAGCAGTGTAATGCAGAGAAAAAAATGCAGGATTTAGGGTTTTAAACTTATAGTTCTTGCAATGGCATAAGGGCATAAAGATAAATAAATAAATTGTAAAAGCTAATATCACAAAACTATTGTAGCTAGCCTGCCGTCATCATAGCATACAATTAATCTAGTTTAAGCAAATATATTAATTTGATGTTTGTTTTGGCTATCATGTTCTTCAGGAGTTTTACTCTTTAATAACTTTAAAGCGAAGAATGTTCGGCAAATAATTAAAAAAAAAAATGTTGCGCATAGAACTGAGAGAACGCTTTAAAAAGTTTGAAAATTCAACTGTAAGCTTTTTATAAATCTATAGATAAATCTATAATTACTCTTGCTGATTATAAAGATACAATTGAGTTGTTATTATTAGCCATTCTAGAATCCTGTCTGAGAAAATTCATCAGCGAATCAGAGGTGCTATTCTAAATGCTTGGTGAATGACTAATCTCTTATATGCCTTCAAAATATTTATGCTCCTATATAAGAATTAGATTTTTCATTTAATCAGGAGCGAGCAAACCTATATATAACAATTACTACAGCTTCAGTGATTTTTTGTACAATAAAAAAGTAGGAGTTTAAAAAAAGCACTTGTGACAACTTTCTGAAGAATGTTACTTTGACTTAGTTTTTCAGATAAAATTCTACCTTAAAGAAAAGCGAATTATGACAGGAATAGATGCAAAATACAACAAATGTAGTGTAGAACAATTGGGATTTTTTCAATTATGAACATTAGAGATTATTTTCTAACATCCTTTATCCTACACTGCAACGAATGCAAATATAATATCAATGACATAATTACCAAAATAAAAGTAAAATAAATAAAGAATGGTGAATGACATTGCTAAGGGAAATGTTCAAATAATTCGAGAATTTAGTTGGATTTTATTCAATATTAAAGCCGATAAGCAGTTTCTGTTACCTATTGTTGAAGAAAATTGAATAGCTATCCTTGCTGAGACAACAAAAAATATTCAATGCTAAAAGTCTCTCTCTCCCTCTCTCTCTCTCAAAAAAAAAAAAAAAGAAAAAGAAAGAAACAAAGTTGAACTACAAAGCAAGAAGTTTAAGTATATCCTGGCTTTAATTAAAAACGTCTAGTAAATTTCAGTATAACAACTCTGCTTGGCAAAAACAAACTTCAAATGTATCCTGACACTATTTTTGCTAATTCTTTTTTAAAAAGGACCCACTAAATCCAAATATGACCACCGTTTCCCCCTTTATGGTAATCGCTCCCTAACTTTCAATGGAATGCTTAGAATGCTTAATATGTATAGTCTTGAGCTAAGGACAATCAGAAGGGACATGATTCAGTTGTTTAAATTTATGAAAATGAAAGATGTTATGGGTCACGGAAAGCAAGACAAGGGGTCATTGTTTTAAGCTATTCAAATCTCAGGCTAACCTGGAAATTCGGAAAAATTACTATTTTACAAGAGTAGTGGGAACTTGGAACAGTTTACTAGAAGAGGCGGTAAGGAGCGATTGAGTAGATAGTTTTAAGAGGGACATTAATCTTCGTTGGGGTCTATAATTTGACTAGGACCAGCTCAGTTAGGCCCAGAGCATGTTGCTGGTTGTCGCATTTGTATTTGTAATTACATCTGTGAACATAACTGGAATAAATATAAATAATACTGAAAGGTTCTTTACTGAAGGAGATCTGCGGTGCGACTCGTATGTAACATGTGATGTTTCCAAGGTTTTAATAAACTTGTACAGCTTTAAAAAAAATTTTGGACGTGGGAGTCATAGAAGGGAGTTCAATACACTTGTTTTCCACAAAACATAAGTGGAAAAAATTTGAAGCTGGAAAAAATGAGTTGTTGATGGCATTTTAAATATTTTAGAGAGGGCGGGGGGGGGGGGGAATTACCCCCATGAGTCTTATAACTTGCAAGAAATGTTTATGATTTTGAACTTTTCATCTCTATAGTTCTATAGAAGAATTTTAATGGTAAATATAATGCTTCCTTTCCTTCCAAATAATAGCTATAAGATTGTCGAAATCTGAAAAAAAATATGAGAGGAGTGGGGCGCTGTTTTCGAAAAGTGGGAAGTAATGGAGGAAAGCGGTAGCCATATTTGGATTTAGTAGAGTATTTTACATAAGAATCAGCGATAATGGGGATGTCAAAAATATGCTGATTTTTTTTCTTTTTGCCGCGCAACCGAAAAACACTTGAAATTGACAAAACTTGAGAACTATTTGAGCTTTGAGCACCGTCTTTTTATTTAAGTAGGAGGTTGAAATTTCGGCATTATATTAGGGCGGATAAGGGTGAAAAAATGAGACACAGCCGTGACCTCTAGGATATTTTTTTTCACCATATGTTTATAAACCACTCTAAGCCTTATGTTGAAATTTTTAATTTAGAAAGCTTTTTGGAAACTGAAATTACTAATAAAAGATTAGGAAGGAAAAAACAATCGAATGAAAGCACTGAAATGAAACTAAACGTTTTATTTTATTACATTTTATTTGAATTTTATTTTTACTTTTTCTTTTTTTTCCAAGTTCAAAATATTTGTTAGATTATTATTGACGAAAACGTTTTCCAATTTTAAAGCAAAGTTAGAAAAAAATATACTGTACAATTGAAACCTGTGCAATAGGGTGGGCCGAAAATGACTTTTATTTTTTTTTCGATGACGAGGTATGCGGAAAAGGTGCCATTGGGGGCACAAAGCACTCACAAAAAATTTGAATTTTTTTGAACAATTTCTTGATCTGCCGCAATCGCCTTGAAGTTTCGAAAAAATGCTAATTTTTGATGTTTTTCGTAAAATTTGTCAAAAATTTTTTTTTAATATTTTCAGTGATAGGTGTAACTTAAAAGGTACTATTAGGGGCACTAAGTTCACATAAAAAATTTGAATTATTTTGCTCCATTTCTTGATCAGCCATAAACGCTTGGGGGTTTCAGAAAAATTGCTAAAATTGGATATTACAGCAAAATTTGCGAAATTTTTAAAAAAATTATTTTCGGTAATGGGGAGAGCAAAAAAGGCTCACTATTATCATTAAATCAACATTAAAATTGAATTGTAAATGATATTTATTTATTTTATTTGTCACAAATACGGGGAAAATTCGTATTTATTTATTTTTTTTTACTGATCCAATTTATTAATTTTTAAGCTTTATAAAAATTCTTTCCAAGTGTTGAGAGACAATTTAGGAGTCTGAAATAAGAAGTAGTTTATCAAATAATCTGCATTTTTATTTTTAAAATTCGTTAGAGTTACAAATTAGTTATTTATTACTATTGAATAAAAAAAAATGTGTTAACTGAAAGTGCTTCACAGTTCTCAGCTTATTGAGCATCCAAATACCTTGCAAAATAATCCAGAACACAACGCGAGGAGGTGGCTGCACGAGTTCTACCAGCCCTCCACCTAAAAATATTATATTCACGTTGTTTTGCATTCTTCATGCAATAAAGTCCTTCTTCGAATTAAACGTTGACATTTTTATCCTGGAATGTATCTTTGCTCTGACGAAGATATCTCTGTCCTCATGGCCACATACGTGCATTGCCGCTTCTGTCACTACTTTAATTGTTCTTCCCACAGCTTGCGTGTGACTTGGAAAACGGACTGAAGCTTCATCTAAAACCAAGCCTGATTCTATGTTTCTCTCAATCTCTTCGAATGAAAGATTCTTTGTAATTGGAGGCTCACTAAGATCTGTTTAGAGCCAGTTGATGCAGTCGTAGTACTCAGTAGCCATAAAGTTCAGTTTTAGAACCTTAAACTGTCTCAGTCTCCTGATCTCTTTCTTCTTTGAAAGGCGGCATTGTTTAATCCTTTTCCATGCCAATATTCTAATTTCTTTATTTTCGTCTGTCGCCAGTCGCCATTGCTAATAGTATATTCTCAGGACGGCTATAGTATGCATTTCTTTGAACCACCGAATGCACTATCGTTAACTCATCAGAGAGGAAGTTTGAGGGTAGAACTATTTTCCACAAATGTCGATCCATCTGCTCACCCTGGTAACTTCCTCACTGAGAACCATACTCTGCGCATAAACTCGTACTACGCCATTCTACTCTTATGGCTACTGAGTACTACGACTGCATCGACTGGCTCTCAACAGATCTTAGTGAGCCTCCAATTACAAATAGTAGTATACGAGTAGTACGAGTTTATGCGCAGAGTATGGTTCTCAGTGAGGAAGTTACCAGGGTAAGCAGATGGACCGACACATCTGTGGAAAATAGTTCTACTCTCAAACTTCCTCTCTGATGACTTAACGATAGTGCATTTGGTGGTTCAAAGAAATGCATACTACAGCCATCCTGAGAATATACTATTAGCAATGGCGACAAACGAAAACAAAGAAATCAGAATATTGGCATGCAAAAGGATTAAACAATGCCGCCTTTCAAAGAAGAAAGAGATCAGGAGACTGAGACAGTTTAAGGTTCTAAAACTGAACCTTATGGCTACTGAGTATATCATCATCATCATGAGACTGCATCAACTGGCTCTCAACAGATCTTAGTGAGCCTCCAATTACAAAGAATCTTTCATTCGAAGAGATTGAGAGAAACATAGAATTAGGCTTGGTTTTAGATGAAGCTTCAGTCCACTTTCCAAGTCACACGCAAGCTGTGGGAAGAACAATTAAAGTAGTGACAGAAGCGGCATTGCACGTATGTGGCCATGAGGACAGAGATATCTTCGTCAGAGCAAAGATACAATCCAGGATAAAAATGTCAACGTTTAATTCGAAGAAGGACTTTGTTGCATAAAGAATGCAAAACAACGTGAATATAATATTTTTCGGTGGGGGGGGGGGCTGATAGAACTCGTGCAGCCACCTCCTGGCGTTGAGTTCTGGATTATTTTGCAAGATATTTGGATGCGCAATAAGCTGAGAACTGTGAAGCACTTTCAGTTAACACATTTTTTTATTCAATAGTAATAAATAACTAATTTGTAACTCTAACGAATTTTAAAAATAAAAATGCAGATTATTTGATAAACTTACTTCTTATTTCAGACTCCTAAATTGTCTCTCAACACTTGGAAGGAATTTTTATAAAGCTTAAAAATTAATAAATTGGATCAGTAAAAAAAATAAATAAATCCGAATTTTCCCCGTATTTGTGACAAATAAAATAAATAAATATCATTTACAATTCAATTTTAATGTTGATTTAATGATAATAGTGAGCCCTTTTTGCTCTCCCCATTACCGAAAATATTTTTTTTTTAAATTTCGCAAATTTTGCTGTAATATCCAATTTTAGCAATTTTTCTGAAACCCCCAAGCGTTTATGGCTGATCAAGACATGGAGCAAAATAATTCAAATTTTTTATGTGAACTTAGTGCCCCTAATAGTACCTTTTAAGTTACACCTATCACTGAAAATATTAAAAAAAATTTTTGACAAATTTTACGAAAAACATCAAAAATTAGCATTTTTTCGAAACTTCAAGGCGATTGCGGCAGATCAAGAAATTGTTCAAAAAAATTCAAATTTTTTGTGAGTGCTTTGTGCCCCCAATGGCACCTTTTCCGCATACCTCGTCATCGAAAAAATAATAAAAGTCATTTTCGGCCCACCCTACTGTGCAATAGTGAAAATCTGACTTAACAATATATTCGTTGAAATTAAAAAAATATACCTTTTATCATCATTAATAATGGATGCGTTTCTGCCGGAATGTTTATGGATAAGAAGATATAAAATATTAGTTTCATATTATTTTTGAACTGCAGTGAAACAGAGTATGATATGAACATTCGAATTTAAATGACATATATATGATTGGATTTCAAATTCATTTTATTGTTTTATCTAAATGCAATAAGAAGCAGGACATTTATTTTAATTTTACGTGTATTATTTTTACCTGAAGTCTCAAGCAACAAGTATTAAAAACTGTTGGTTGCATTTCAAACGGTAATTCATTTTTGAATTGCAGTTTCATTTGAATAAGAAACAACTAGAATATATTTAAAAATTGAACTTTTTGAAGAGTTTTATTGATAGTCTAATGCTACTCCCTTTAAATATATATCCGTTAGCCAGTTTACCATTTTTCTAGCATCAATACGAGAAAGTAAATATTTCTCCTGAAAACTAAAAAGTCTGCTGATGTTGGCTTAATACAAAAGTAAGTTATCTACACAAGTAATGTATTTGTATGCAAAAAAATAAACGTTGTAAAATTTAATTAATCTGGTACAATATTCATAGCTGCAAATTTACTTTTTTACTTTAAAAACTATAAACGCCGGCTGAAAAATAAAACTGCAAAATTACTTATTTTTCATGGCATTAATTTCTGTGGCCCTAATAACTCATGTGCTTATAACGAATCATAAAGTAATTAATTATCTTAATTGATGTTTAAAACAGATATAAATGGGTGTAGATACACTATTTGTATACAATGAAACTACATTGTGTAATTGCAACAGATGATGTTCATGAGATAAAAGACATTATCACATGTTCTAATTAAGTCACATAAGCCGAAATATGATATTTATGTGGTGGTTCTCCAAATAACGCTAAAGTATTAAAAAAAAAAAGTTTCCATTGTCAAGCATTGGTAGCATAAAAAGAAAACTGTCCTAGGATGTTGTTTCAAGAAATGCTACTCGCACAAAGTATGAAAAAACACTATTAGTAAGTATTAGTAGTATTAGTATTAATAATTATACATAAACAATTATTAATTGCTCATACGGCATTGCTTCATTGTTATAAATTATTATTTTAAATAGAAACTAAATGGAATGCAAAACATTTGAAAATGCTGAAAAAAGTATACATTTATAATTACATAAGCTAGACGTTTTAAGAATTGTTTTTAAAGTGAACAATTAAGAATTATATAGTTTCAACTTAAATAAATTTAATTTGCATTATGTTCCATTATGATATTTAGTACTTGATTACGAAGAAATTTTTTGCTTTTTATGCTTTAAAATACGAAATAAATGCAAAATTAAAAAAAGGGTAATTATACATTTATATTTTGATCTTTCAATGCGTCAATCTACAGCTATTTTAGGTGCATCTTTTATCCCTCTGTAATTTAAATTTATGTAACAATATTTTTTTAACTTATTTTGTTTTACTTTCTTCTATATCTAATATATAGAAGAAAGTATTGGATTCGTGAAAATTTTCGAATGTCGAATTTTGACGGATTTGC